>QNUK01000408.1:182500-272500 GCA_013621035.1 Clarias magur | reverse complement strand
TTTTGCAGGAAAAGCAGTACTACAGTAGCGTCTCTATTCTACAATCTGTGAGTGCATTAAAAGGGTGATTTGTAAAGAACGTGTTTCTCACACACTCTTGATTTGTAAACCCTTTTCTGATTTATCTTGTGGTCATGAATGGATTTTAATTCCAAAACGTTGTAATAAATGTTGACATGGTGATATCTCAATCTGAACAAAACATTCACACATTTCCTGCCTTAATAATCAAATAAAAACATAATAAGAAAAACCTCCAGCGGGCGGATTATCCCGAAATGAACATGTGTTTTTGAAAATCCTCTTATATTCCAAGATGATCCTGTAACGGTTATTTTTCGCCCCGACTCGTGGTTTATTGTGATTTTGTGAGCTTTAAAGTTCAAAAATAACCAGTGAACAGATTTACACTTTGAATTCGAGCAATTACACCCAGCCTCTGCTGCCTTGGCTGCTTTCCCATGATTCTCGATTTTCTCTAATGGCCGGCACTGTGAGATCTCCGGTGATAGAGCGGCGAGAGTTCTACATGATGGAGCAGAACGGTCACGATACAGTGCGGCTGGACAGATGGAGACGTGGATATTTACTCTGAACCATAGCAGAGTGCATCAGGGAGAACTGTTTATGCAGAATAGGTTTTCCTTTACTTTTATAGATATACACGTGTGTGTGTGTGTGTGTGTGTGTGTGTGTGTGTGTGTGTGTTTTAGTACTGCTTTAAAAGAAATGTGCTGTAAATTTAGAAAACAATAAGTGTGTGTGGCACAGTGGTGTAGTGGTTAGCACTGTGGTCTCACACCTCGAGGGTTATGGGTTCGATTCTCCCCGCGCTTGGTGGGTTCCCTCTGGCATCGCTGGTTCCCTCCCACAGTCCAAAGACAGGCAGAATTAGGGTGTTTGATGTTCACAAATTGTGTGTGTGTGTACTCTGTGATTGATTGGCACCCCGACCTCAAGGTCTCCTGCGACCCTGTACAGTAAACCAGATGTGACCTATAGATGAATAAAAGCATGAAAATGCCACGATTGTTCTCCACATTGAAGGGTAAATGATTACTCTACTCTGTCATTAAAACCATCTTGAATACACGCAAATATTTTCTAGTGTTTATTTTCTGGACATTTATTTAACAGCGCAGTTGAATTCTTTAACCCTAAACAAATCACTTGTATGATTCCTGTAGAAATGTATAGACTCTGCTTTGAGATCATGGCACAGAGTTTGTACTCATTCCTGTAGAACTCTACAGACTTGCAGTCAGACGCTACAGAACCTCAGCTTTCACATAATGATCTTCACCAGAATTCAGAATCTCACCCGACCCGACTCCATCTCTGAACCATCGCTACAGAACCCTTCTCCTACACAACTGTATTTCTACAGGGAAATGAGAACATTCTATAGAATTTCAATTTCATCTTTTTTTTTTTTCTTTTTTTTTTTTTTTTTACCAAAATTCAAGAAAACTTTACGTTTCTACAGTACTGTCTCATACACAGGAACTTGTGATGCAGATAATGTAATTAATTTAACACAAAAAAATTTAAGAGAATGTATACTGTATATGTAAACTATAAAGAACAAGAGGGTTTTTTTGGGGGGGGGGTTTCTTTTCATTTCTCTTCCTCTATACACGAGTGTGTGAAGTTTCCTGGAGGAAGCCAGCACCATAAAGAATTGCTAAAGACCGAGTTGTGCTTTCAACAGGAAGAACATACACGCTTCACAAGAAACCCTTATGGAGGTCACGCTTTGCATTCAAGCACACAACCCACCCACACACACACACACACACACACACACACACACACACACACACACACTATAGAGCCAACTATACATTATGTATGATGGGAAACAAAAACAAACACAGAAGCAAAGAAATAAAAAATTTGGGTTTAGGACTAAAATTAGGTGTTGACAAAAAAAGCCATAAATACTACACACACACACACACACACACACACACATGTGTACGTACACACACACACACACACACAGAGTATAAAGAATGATCTCATGTCGTGAGACAAACTCGGTTCAAATCAACACACAGGCATCTTTTTTTATTAATATTAAAGCGGCCCAAAGCTCCGTGTTTGTTTAATTGGCCGGTCTATAATTTTGTTCTGAGAATTAAAATTCAATGAGTGAGATAACACAGACACCCACTTAACCTTCAGCCCTTGTTTTGAGCGCTTAATGAATGCCTCGCTTCAGTGTTTATACCGCTAACGGCACAAGAGCGGCATCCAGAGACCCGGGACCTCGATCTCATTTATAAACACACGCTGCTCTCACATTTATCTTCCTGGCAAATTACAGACTCGCTGTTGGTTAAAGCAACTCCTCTGCATTGAGCGTGGAGTCGGAGGCATGTTGCTCGTGTGTGTGTGTGTGTGTGTGTGTGATTTTGCCTATACTTTTGCTGCCATATTGAATCCCAGGAGAAGCAGCACTCCGAGCTCCATGACTCCGGTCTCACATCCTCCCGTAATCCGTCTGATAATCTGGTTAAAGCAGGACGTCGTCACCAGACTCTAAACTGCTGCGTCTACAGAATGTGTACAAAACTTCAATAATCAGAATTCTGTAATAATCCGGTCAGTCTGTTTTTACATGCGGTTCAATAATCTGGTGTCACTTGGGAAAGCTGGGACTTCATCATCTGTTTACTTTAAATTAACGAATAAACAAACAAATAAATAAATAAATAAACATCCTGCATCACAGAGCTGCTGAATCCTGATTCCTGAATCCTGCAGTGGGGATGCGAATCACAGGTCTATATTAAAGTTATCGTTCCCATGGCAACAACTCAATATAATCAACAGGTTTTAAAACACAAGTTTCTGTTTTATTTTACACACTCGCGATTTTTATTTCTTATCTTAAAATCTCTTCCTAATAATCTGTTCAGTGATAAAAGCGAGTTATTACATCTGTAGCACATTATGTATTTATTCATTTATTTATTTATTTTTATTTACTTTTTTTCTGCCTACTCATTACTGTAGTCATTTTGTCTTTGACTCTTCATGGAGGTGGGATTTTTGTGATTTTAATAAATTAGTGTTGGTGCTGTGACCAAACACCTTTTTTTTTTTTTTTTCTTTAAACTGTATCATAATTAATCTTCTATTCTGATAAACTCAATTCAGGATTTATTTCTTCCTCATGTTTGTTGATTTGTGATTTGTGATGTCATACATGAAATTATAGCAAGATTTCGAGCACGAATCAGTTACTGTATGTTTTAGGAAGGAAAAAAATTGACAGTAGTTCATAGAAGTTAATTCTGAAATTGGCCCAAAATCTGGTCATTATCGTTGTACTGTATGTAAGAAGTTATGTTTCCTTTTACTTTGTAACATTTTCAAGGTTGTGTACGTTTTCTAGGGTGAGATAAATAGCACAGGGGTGGTTCGAAAGTATGTTTCTTTTTATGGATTATGCAAATTCGAATCCGAGAAAGTGTGGAGAAATGGCCAACACTGTGTGATAAAGTGCAGAATGTCAGGTTTAACCTGAAGTTTTAGGAATGAACAACATGAATATATTAAGCACAAACAGAAGACGCATGAGACAGGTGGACGCCGGGTTAAGAATAAGGTCCTGCTCACGTCCCTTCCACTTGAGACGTCCCTGGGCCGTGATTGGCCGGAGGGGGATTTGGGCATTTGAACTGTTGACAATGATTGGCGCTTATTTCATCATCGTCCAGACTTTTTTTTTTTTTTTTTTCCTATGCTAACAAACATGGAGAGAAAGTACCTGTGCAGAACACATCATAATTCTCAACAGCAGACCTCATTCGGAGCAAGATGTGGTCTTATTAACTCCTAATTACTTTTCCTTATTTCCCTCGGTGACACACTGGATGAACTTCTGTTCTCCGCTCGGTTCTTGCCAATTTAGCCGTCATTCAATAGGCACGTCAGGACAAAACGTCTCATCTCCTTGCCAATGAAGAGTCCTATTACGGCTCGGACCTGCTAGCAATTATCCGAAAGGAATTATAAAGGTGTCGTTTTCAATCAAAGCACCCGCATAGAGTGCAGCAGACGACACCTCCATCACTCCTCCTGCTTCTCCGTCAATTCTCCCTCTGTGTCTCTCTCTCTCTCTCTCTCTGTCTCGCTGCGACTGCCGCACGTCCTCTTCTTCTCCGTACTGATTTCTATGATAGCGCTCCAGTCCACCTGCTGTGTGTTAATGATAAATGTAGCACACGTAGAGGAGAGAGATAAGGAAAAATTGAGAGTGACTCAGTCGGGCAGGTTGTCAGCGAACGTAACAGAGATGTAGTGTACACAGACACGAGCAGCCCTCCGGAAATAACGGAGGAGAGAAATTGGTCATTCCCATTGCCATTACACTTTTTAAAGACGACGGTCATGCTGGGTGTTCGTGAAGCGTGTTTGCATCCTGTGATAAAAAACGATTGCGCTCTGCACCGAGCGCTGATTGAGTTCGACCTTGGGAAGTGTGAGAAAGTTTTACTTCCTGAAAAGCAGCAAAACTAAGCACAGTAATACCTGACAGATAAAAACACACACACAGTAAGATATGTACAGCACTCAGGGACAACCTACAGTTATAGAAGACTCGGGAATAAAACACCTGAGGACATGCTGTTATGGAAACACATCCAACACCAGCGTGGTGATGAAGCGGCGCTGCTGTTCCACCCTGCAGCTCCACCCTCGGCTCCGCTCCGCTCCGACCAGTTTCATTCATTTAACATCTACTGGACACTTTATCCATTTATATAGTCGCAGGCAATAGTACTGTGCTAATGACTTATTCCTGTTCTCACTCGTGTTATACTGTAAGCAGCTGTAAACACTCAGTCCTTCTGCGTAATTACATTCAGGCATTTGGCAGACGCCTTTTATCCAGAGCGACTTTCAAAAGCGCTTTATTCACGAAACAGACACGTACAAGGCGACAGCGCTAACCACTAATACGCCGCGCCATCTTCATTCTGGGGAGCCCAGGACCCTCGGCACACAGGGTGACCCGCTAACATCAGCTCAGCTTCTAGTTCCATAATATTAACAAGCAGCTCGAGCTTTCTGTCTGTTTAACTGCACGTTAGCTGAACAACACAAAGATTTATAAGAGAACTTTAAATAGCCGGAATCCAGTTACTGAGTGGTAAGAAGAAGAACACACACACACACACACACACACACACACACACACACACACACACACACACACACACACGCGATATTCTTACACAGCTGGAGCAGGATGAAAAATTCACTAGGTAAAAACAAAAACACCCATGTTTAGCGCAGCTAAAACCTCTTTTGTTTCCCCCAGACCGCTACGTCTGAGACATGAGACAGGAACCAGAGCATCGGCTTCAACACACTCGTTTAATCCTAAGATTTCCCATCGCGCTTTTTGTCTAAACCGGTCCGCTCCTGCGTGTAGCGGGTGTTTTAAAGGCGGCGTGAGACTGACAGCCGCGTGTCTTCGGATGCTAAGTGGCTTCCTCTGTGCGAACCTCATGAAGACTCGGTGAAAAAGATTCCTGCAGATTTGGAAATGTCAAAGTGTTTCATTGTGCTGATCGCGGCGGCAGAAAACAGCACAACGCTGTGAAATCTGCAGAGGCTCGTACACTTCAGCTCGTGAACAGCACACAAAGAGACTCGGTGTTAAATGGCAGAGCGAGCAACACACTGAACATCCTCATGTACGACGTCTCAAATCCTTCAACTGTTAACACTTTTTCATTAACACAATTATTACCTTTTACTTCACTTCATAATATCAAAGGAGACATGACTAAAAAAAGTTCTTTTCTTTAATGCTATAGAGGACTCTTTATACTTTATATTATAAATAATTAAGCAGATTAAAAGAGTTAATATTGTTAATTCTCTCTATTGCCTTACTGTAGAGACGTAGAGGAGTGTTTATCGCTTCGTTAGCTCTTACTTCTGAGTTCTGAACCATTTATTACAGTCAGAAACATCAGCGGATATCGTGAACAATAAATATTTTATAGATCGTATTACTTTATTATCTATCTATCTATCTATCTATCTAGACGCTCACTGCCACTTCATTAAGTACACCTCTAACTTCTCATTTACACAAACATCTCATCAAGGTGTAGGTGCAGATCATCTTTTAATAAACCTCATGACCACAAAACAAGGACGAAGATGGACTGAGCTGTCAGGACCAAACTAACACAGAGCTAAAGCAAAGCCACGCATAACTGGAGCAGTCGTTCGGTGACGCGCAGACCAGGTTCGTACATATGACGGATATATTAGAGTATATAGGTGTAAGTGTATTCCAGGGACATGATCGTCTCTGCTGAAGGCTCACGGAGCATTAACCAAAATCAGAAGGGCTTCCAAGACATAAGATAGAAACTATATACGGTATGCGGTATGGTAAAACCGGTAGAAGTGGCTTCATATTACAGGCGGAAGAAAATAACCTGTCTTTTAAATTTTGGATTTTATTTTTGTATTAAAGATGTATTTCCCAGAGTGGCCCAAAAGTCTGGATGCAAAATCTATTTAAAGTTTAGAGCAAAGTCTCACACTGGGGATCTCTGACTAGGAGCAGTGAATACAATAATGCTGAGCACTTCCTAGTGGATCAGAACTGATGTTTCCTCCTTTAGAGGAACGATTTGTTCTGGACCGGTCCTGATAGACCTCAACGATCCTATGAGCTGCTGCTTCCGTCCGAACCCGTCTGAACCCCCTGAGACAAAAGTACAAATATAACTTCTTCTAAAAGAACAAATGCCTATGGAGGGACATTTTTGTTCCCCCTGTACAGTGTGTGTGTATATATATATATATATAATTATATATATATTATTATATTAATATTTATATATATATATATTATAACTTATATATATATATATATATATATATATATTTTATTTCATATATTTATGAAAATTGTGTGCAATGCCCGCTTTTTTTTTTTTCTTTTATTCCCCCCCCCCCCCCCCACCCTGCAGTGACACTGACTCCGAGCACACAGACCAGTAAATGAGCACTGGAAGTGTCTTTGATCTGCCCGTGATATCTGCTGAAATGTTCGTCCCACAACAAAGGCGAGTGTGAGGAGATTCAGGTAAAGCCTGGCCTTTTGATCTTCAGACCCACACTACGATCCTCGTGCTTCGGATTGACGCGGGTCATTAAAAATCCCTTGATGGAGAGCCGATAAGAGAACAAGGTTACCCGAGAGGACGGCGCTGTCAGGAGCGAGAAGGGGGATTTAAAAAAAAAAAGACCCTCGATCTAGTTCATCCATCTCAGCATGAGACGCGTCTTAAAAACAATGTCCACCTGTGACACGAGGGCTCTGTGAAGTCCGACGTCTGTAAAGGTCAGGCGTGAATTCAGCTTCCTGCAATGTCCAGAAAATCAGTCCTCAGTCTTTCTGATTATATTTAAGACTAATCAACAAATATCATCTACAACTCAAGCTTCCTAATATAAACGCCTGCGTCTAGGGGAGCGAACCGATCACTGTAGGGGTGCTCAAAGGTAGAATTTTTGGGATTTGGACACACACACACACACACACACACACACACACACACACACACACACACACACACACACAGACAGACAAAAACTATTTCGTACTTTATATAAAATGTCTTATTTACCACTAGAATAAGTAACTGTCATGGCCGGTTAAAAAGTTTATAAAAAGACTTAAAAAATTAAATCTAATAATAATCTGCTAATCTTTAATGTAATGAGTGATGTTGTTGTTGTTATTGTTATTATTATTATTATTATTTGAGGTTGAAGTCCACGTCCATGTCTGTGTGTCTCTCTGTACAGCAGAACTCTCTGTCTCACTTATTAATACACAGAAATCACATTCTGTAAGGATCTCATTGTCCCTAATATGGCAGGAGTGTCAGAGGACAATGAGAGGACAGAGTGACGTTCTCAGGAGGATATCTCAGCGGACGGGGAGCAGGATGACATTGCCAGGAGGGCGGGGAGACGGGGTGCCGATCTCCACTGCAGCACATGACTCTGTGACATCACTGGCACTGTAGGAGGAACGGATGCTTTCTTTAGAGGCTTTGAGTGAAGCAATGATGTTAGAGGTGAGGAAAAGGGGACAGGGAGACAGGGGGGGGGGGGGGGACATCCTTGGCAGCAGCAGGTGATGTTGAGACCGAGACAGTGCTGGAAGGCAAGGCTGTGTATTCAGCATCGCAGGAAGTTTGAGCGGTCGGGGCGTCCGTGTCACCTTCTGGCACCGGCATGTCGCCGTCAGTACTCAGGCATGTCACTTCGGCCGACACACACCAGCCCAGCTACATCGGAGAGGCTGCCCCCTGCTGGCCCTGGACTGGGCAGTTAGAGCCCCATGTGACTCGAGTGACTTTCACTGGCGCTTCCCTGATCTAGTGCTCGCAATTCATTTATTATTCTAGCTGAAGGAAGAAAAATCAGTACGACTGCAAACAGAAAATGCAAACAAAACTCGTTTTGCATTGGAGTGGATAGAAAGTGGGACGTTCCCAATTCAGTTAATTAAAACTCTGTTCTTTTAAGTGCAACATCAAAGTCGAATCGAACGTGAATGAAAATGTGTGTACGCTGGAGTGATGTTCATGCCGGGTGAAACGGTAATGCGTACTCTTTCTACTCATTTAGTGGAATAATACCTGCAATTAGAGGGTAATGGCTCACACACACACACACACGCACACAAATGAACATCACTGCTGAATGAACCAACCCCATGATTATGTTGGATTTTAACTGAGACTCGTATTTATTTAAGCGTTTTATTGAAATTGTGTTTGTCTGATGTGATCTCCAGCACGTCATCTGGGAAACAGAATCAGCGCGATCCCGAGGAGAAGCCTTTATTGTTTGATTAAGGAGCCTGAAAACGAGTTAGACATTAAATGTATAATGTCCATGAATTTCCTGAAAGCGAGCCGCATGCCCAGCAGGGTGACTTCCCATCCGGGCGGACGATGATCGGGCGGCTCTCAGGTGCAGATTTTCCTCCCTGCTTGTGATGAATGAAGACTCGTTTCTCTCTTTTTTTTTTTTTTTTTTTTTTTTGGACGAGGCAGGGGCATGTTTGCTAAGCAATCTGTTTTAGCAGCTCTTTTCCATCTGTAGCAGAAATCCACAGATAGTCAGCATTTCAGTTCCAACTGTTACATAAAGAATCACTAAACACGTCCCAGATTCCGTGTGGACTTAAAACAACAAAGTGGCACAATGTAGAGCAGATAAATAGGGTGGAAGTACAAATTCGCAAAATTCACACTTTATGCTAATTTTATAATACAGCGGTCCCTCGACAGATGAATTTAATCCGTTCCGGAGGCGAGTTCTTACGGTGATATTTCGCATTGTACCAAAGGAAATAATGTAAATGCAGATAATCCGTTCCAGCCACCCAAAAATATTACCAATTAACACGTATCACGTATCTTATATATATATATAATATCTTTATGTAATCGTATTTTTGCAACAATCAAAACAGGTGTAAATATGAAATAAATAGACTTTAAACATCACTTAACCTTAATTTATGATTCCTCTCGGCACCGGCTGCTTTAAAAACCAAACTGAAAGCGACTCCCTTCTTGTCACCGTCCTTGATAACGTTCTTGGGACTCATGCTGCTGTGTCTTCACTAAATGGAAAAAATACCCACTTCATTTGGCTTTCCACTGATGAACACCAGTTTTGAACTGCTCCTGGATGTAGCTCAACTGTGACTTAGCCGGTGCTCAGTTCACTCGCTCGTATGCTGAAAATCCTTTGCAATGCGAGTCAAATTTCTGGCAGAAGGTCAGTAATTTCAGGCGGGGCAACACATATGATGAGGTCATACAAAAAAAAACAACAAAAAAAAGTTAATAATCACACCATGGGATAAGAGTTTCCTAGAGAATTACAGGTTCTTCCTGTATCGATATTGGAGACGTTCAGTTCACAAGCTTACAACAAAGCGTTTTACAATCAAGGGATTAAGGTAGAATGGTATAGAAGCTAAGAACCTTGAACATTTTCAAGTGTAAAAAACTTGTCAAAATCTAGACAGTCAGACGATCTTTTAATTTTTTTCTTTTATTTGAGCAATCATGCACATGAATTCAAATTCAAATTTTATTTGTCACATACACAGTCATACACAGTACGATATGCAGTGAAATGCTTATACGACCGCTCCGTGACCTTAAATAATTTTTACAAAAGGAACCTATAAAACAGATTCCAACAAAGTTACAAAATATATATATATACATAAAATCTGAAGTATGAAAAAATGTGCTCTTGTCAGAAGTGGGATGTGATGTAATATATTGCGACTATAGTCTGTGAAAACTTGAGGTAGTTTTTTAATGAGATGAGGGGGGTGTGAAAAGAAGTCCTTGAAGTGTGCAAAATGTGCATATGTGCATATATGTGCAATGTGCATTGACATAATTGTCCGTTCTGTTGTGTGCAAGAAAATGCAAAGGTGTTTAGTCCAGTGTGTTGGTTTGGTTGAGAGACCGTATCGCCTGCGGGAAGAAGCTCCTTCTCAGTCTCTCTGTATTGGCCTTGAGGGAGCGGAAGCGCTTCCCAGACCGCAGCAGAGAGAACAGTCCATTGCTGGGGTGGCTGAGGTCCTTCATGATCTTCCTGGCCTTGGTCCAGCACCGCTTGCTGTAGACAGAGTGCAGGTCAGGGAGCTCAGTTCGGATGATGCGCTCAGCTGATCGCACCACCCTCTGTAAGGCTCGTCTGTCCTGCATGGTGCTGTTCCCGAACCAGGATGCGATGTTTCCCGTCAGGATGCTCTCTATGGTGCAGGAGTAAAAGTTCCTGAGCACCTTGGAGGGCAGTCTGAAGTCTCTCAGGCGTCTGAGGTGGTAGAGACGCTGTCGGGCCTTTTTCACCACGGTGTTGATGTGACAGGACCATGATAGGTCCTGCGTGATGTGAACACCGAGGTACTTGAAGCAGTCCACTCTCTCCACTGGGCTCTCGTTGATGACGGGGGTCTGGTAGTTCCTCTCCTGCTTAGTGCTGAAGTCCACTATCAGCTCCTTTGTTTTACTGACATTTAGAAGAAGGTTGTTCCTCTGGCACCAGTTCTCCAGATTTCCAATCTCCTACAAGTAGGCCGTCTCGTCGTTGTCAGAGATCAGGCCCACCACGACGGTGTCGTCAGCAAACTTGATGATGGTGGTGGAGCTGGTAGTGGCCGCACAGTCATGTGTGTACAGAGAGTACAGCAGGGGGCTCAGAACACAGCCATGTGGGGCTCCAGTGCTGAGAGTGAGAGAGGCTGAGACGTGTCCACCCATCCTTACTGCCTGTGGTCTCCCAGTTAGGAAATTAGAGATCCACTGACACAGAGATGAGCTGAGTCCCAGATGCTCCAGTTTGGTGGTGAGTGTGGAGGGAATTATGGTGTTAAATGCTGAGCTGTAGTCGATGAAAAGCATTTTAACATAATTCCCCCTTCTAGTGTCCAGGTGAGTGAGTGTTGTGTGGAGGAGATGAGAGATGGCATCATCTGTGGAGCGGTTCGGGCGGTATGCAAACTGTAGTGGGTCCAGAGTGTTGGGTAGTGAAGAGATGATGAAGTCTCTGACCAGCCGTTCAAAGCATTTCATCACCACTGAGGTGAGGGCTACAGGTCGATAGTCATTGAGGGAAGCAGGATGTGGTTTCTTCGGAACAGGAACAATGATGGACTCTTTGAAGCATGTGGGGATCACAGACTGAGATAAGGAGAGGTTGAATATCTCTGTGAACACAGGTGCAAGCTGGTCTGCGCAGGCTCTGAGGACTCTACCTGAGATGCCGTCTGGTCCTGCTGCTTTCCTGATGTTCACTCTCCTGAAGGCTCTCCTCACGTCATGCTCGGAGATGATGAACGCGTTTCCGGTGCTGGCAGTGACTTCCTCTCTGCAGCCGTTAGCGCCGCTAGCATTAGCAACGCTAGCGTCTTTAGCTGCAGCCTCGAAGCAAGCATAAAAGGTGTTCAGCTCGTCTGCCAGAGTCATGTCCGCGTTCGTCATACCGGATGTTGGTGCTTTATAATCCGTTATTGTCCTTAGTCCCTGCCACAGGCTCCTAGAGTCACTCTGTTGGAGTTGTGACTCTAGTTTCCTTCCGTAGCGCTGCTTCGCCTCTTTAACCGCCTTCCGGACGTTATAGGACGCAGCTGCTCCTACAATGTACTCACAATTCTCACAATTCGACGTTTTTGACTCCGGATCCGAGCTGGCCGAGTGAGATCCTGAAGGAAAACAAAGGACGCGACGCAAAGCGGCGGCCCCGAGGAAAACGAGCCGGCGTCAGGAACAGGCTGAGAGCCCGTGCACACCGCACTCCTCTGCCTAGTATCTTGCTCGCCAACGTCCAGTCACTGGAGAACAAACTCGATGACCTCAGGGCCAGGATAAAGTTCCAGAGAGACACTCGGGACTGCAATCTTCTCTGCTTCACCGAGACATGGCTGAACCCAGCGGTGCCGGACCACGCCATCCAGCCGGCCGAGTTCTTCTCGGTTCACCGCATGGACAGGACAAGGGACTCGGGGAAGACAAGGGGAGGCGGCGTGTGTTTAATGGTGAACAGCGGCTGGTGCAACAGCACGAGCGTTGTTCCTCTCGCACGCTCCTGCACACCCAACCTGGAACTATTGATCATCAAGTGTCGTCCTTTTTATCTTCCTCGGGAGTTTACATCGGTCATAATCAGCGCCGTTTATATTCCGCCACAAGCGGACACGGACACTGCTTTATGCGAGCTGCATGAGGCACTCACACAGCACCAGACACAGCACCGGGACGCTGCGCTTATTGTGGCGGGGGACTTTAACAGTGCCAACCTCAAACGCGCAGCGCCGAACTTTCATCAGCACATCACATGCCCAACCAGGGGTGAAAGGACACTGGACCATTGTTATACAACAGTCAAGGACGGCTACAAGGCACAATCTCGTCCACCGTTTGGGAAATCCGACCATGCCGCCATCTTCCTCATGCCAAAATATAAACAAAGGCTTAAACAGGAACTTCCGGTTCAGAGGGAGGTCGCGCGCTGGACGGACCAATCGGTGGCCGCGCTTCAGGACGCACTATTGACGTACATTGAAGAAGCAGCCTCGATTACTGCGCAGTGAATTTCTTTCTCCGCTTGTCCCAACTTGTTAGGGAGCACGCCCTGGAGCAGACAAGGTTAAGGGCCTCACTCAAGGGCCCAACAGTGTCGGCGTGGTGGAGCTGGAGCTTTACTCACTGAGCATGAACACACTGAGCTACCGTTACCCCACACACTCTTGAAACAAAACCTTTAAGGGTTCATTAATTAAGGGTACTTTGATTCATGCACTCATTCATTCATCTTATACAGGGTCATGGGGGGGCCTGGAGCCTACAGTATCCCAGTAGACTTTGGGCACGTGGCGGGGTACAGTCCATGCTGAATGAAGCGCCAGTCCATCACATGGGCACACAGAACAGGGACACAATTTGAGAACACCAGTTAGTCTAATCTGCATGTCTTTGGACTGTGTGAGGAACCTATAGTACTTGAAAGAACCCACCAAGCACAAACTCCACACACACACACACAAACTCCACACACACACACACACACACACACACACACACACACACACACACACACACACACACACACACACACATACAGGAGGCAGCAATCAAACCTGGACCCTGGAGGTGCGAGGCCGCAGTGCTAACCAGTACGCCACCGCGCCACCATCAAGGCTGCTTATGGTACAAACATTTTAAATGTTAAATCGCTGGATTATTTAATTCCTGCACAGAAATAAATCATAACAAGCATAAAGTCTTCTTCAGGGATATGAAGAAGAAATATTATTGCCATTTTACCCAACAGTCTACTGTACATACTACTGCACATGGTACTGAAATGAAAGTCAAAGCTGTAATGAAATAGACTTAATAATTTAGACACATCTTGAATTAAAAAATGTTTGTTTTTTATTACTATGACATCATTACATACTATACAAACATGGACATGTTCTTCTTTATAACAAAACATATGATTATTAAGGACAGAAAGACAGTTAGTCCTTACTGTAATAAGGTCAGTACTTTATTTAAAGGTAATGCTGTAAGTTTATACGTTTCTCAGATTCAGATTTCTTAAATTGTCGTTTCAGAATGATGTGGCATAAAAGGAATAAAGCACTTCAGGACGTGCTGTTAGAGGGGAAAAATAATAATCTACCCTCCCCCCTCCCCTCCCGCGCCCCGGATCCTCCTTCACATAGTACAGTATTTCTTTTTCTATTTTCTATTATGTTACTGCTCTACTTTAAGTGCTTTTTGTTTGAGGAATTAAACATGAGATCTGAATATTGCTCTAATCCGGTTCATGTTTGTATTCTCCAAGTTTAGTTTTAAACTCCTTACCTAGTTTCTGGTGTCTAAGGACTACTACAGTATAAATACACTTATCAATGAGCATGATGTAATTAGAATGTTTTCACGGATAATAATTAAAAACAAAGGCACATCTCAGCCTGCTGTCTGGAGAATAGGATGCTTAATAATGTACAGTAAGCTTCATCAGAAGATTGTGCCTGGAGGTTTTGTTGGAGCGGATGACTTTAATAATGACGTCCAGGAAGCCTCAACCTAAAAGAAGTCAGCATTTACTATGACACTTGAGTGATAATAAAGGCAGCTATCTAGTAAATGTTTTACTGTAATCCATAATGTTCAGTAATAATTCAGTAAGAGCCAGTCATCCAGAGTCGAGTCTAGCCGCTCCGTCTGAGACGAAGCTTTGTTCAGATGTGTTTGAGGCAACATCATTAACCAGACTGGACAGATTTCAGCTTAATCTCCAGCTCAAACACATCTCAAACACATTTCTCTTAGCGTTTTTGTAACGTGCTGCACATGCATTCGAGCGGATGAACCTGATCCACTCATGCTACTTTCCCTTTCCATATGTTTTTGAATATCTATGCATGTATAATAGCACAAGAAAGTAAGGTTCTGCTCATATTACAAGCCACGTTGCTCAATTCTTATTTTTTATTTATTTATTTATTTATTTATTTATTTTCGGTCAAATCAGATTTGCATGTCATGACTGTTCACATTTATAGTTACAAGTGACTTTTATCTGACTCCTAATGTGGATGTGTCTGTGGCAGGCATGCAAACAATCTGGGTTAAAACACGTCACATTTGTTGCAAACAATTTTAGCACAAAGATACTTTTGGTTTTGCACGGCGAGCAGTTAGTCAGCCTGTTTTTGTCGAAGGCGGAAGAAAGCCAGACGTCTCACTCGAGCAGTGCGCCGCCGGTGCTGACTGATGAAGTCCCTGCATGCACAGAGGAGCTTCCAGTCTGACCGTTCTCATTCAAGTCGTGTCACCGCACATCGGGTATCTACTTGATCTAGGACCACGTACGAAAATGACTCTCAGATCTGATCTGAAAAGCATCAGACAGCCCTAAGAATCAGATCTGTGTCTGTATTAGATGCTACAAAAGCAAACACATAGCAAGCATGGAGTGTTTTTGTTTCTTTTCTTCTTTCATCTGCTTGCTGCAGTTCCAATTTTGACCACTAGGAGCATTAACGCTGAACCGCTACTATAGAGATAGCATAATCTTTCAACACCTCCAGAAGTGACTAGTGGTGCTGTTTCAAAGGAATTAATTACTATTTCAATGTCATTCAAAATGCAAGCAGGTGTAAAAGAGGATTTTATGATAATTGACATTTGTTTAACTTGTTAATTAATGCCAAATATTTACAGGCTACTTCGCCACGCTGGATATTTACAAACCGCTGCTCTGAAGCACATCTGCAACTTGTTAAATCATTAAACTTCCCTTACCGAACATCTCAAGCTCCTTAATAGCATTAAAATCATCTCTGATTCATGACACATATCTAATTAGAGAATTAAAAGAAATGATATATTAGAATTTTTTTTTTTTTTTTTTTTTTTTTACAAATTTCTGTAGTTTTATACATTTGTGCCATCTGGGAGAGGCATCAGCGGCGACGCCGACGGCCTCAGCATCACTCACGGCTCGCAATCTGGTTCATTCGCACATCGTCTATGAAAAATAATAAATATTGGAAGAGCAGAAACAGTGGAAATAGAGATGATGCCCTCTATTTCTGCAGCTCGGAGTCCTCTCTTCCCAGCAACAGAGGAGCACAAATACGCAAATGAGGTAAATAGTTTTGGTTGCAGTGGTCTTTTTGTACAATGTGACTCATTCTTCAGTGGCCCTCGGACATGGTGGTGTTTTTATTCTAATAACACGAGGAAACAAACGCTCTCACACAATGCTGGTGCGGAGTTCCTGGAAATGGAGAAAACAGCAGATCATGTCATAACAGGCTGTACAGCATGAAACGGAGACAGAACAACTGCGGTGGAGATGAAATTCTTTTTTGTTTGTTTTTTCCCTCAGTAGCAGCAATGAGGTTTCTCCGCTTGACCGCTTCAAAAAAGCAATAACACGGAGAATTATTTCATTTATTTACGTATTTAAATGCATTTACTTACATTCACTTTCCAAGTAGAAGTCTGTTAGGAGAACACAGGGAAACTGATACATGTATCATTCATATATTAAAAGATTTATTACAATGTTAAGGAGGCGTTACTCCATTCATGATGGAAAAATAAGTCTATACAGTAAACAAAAAACCAAAACACCTCCGGAGATCCCTGATTATAAACAGATCCACTCAAACCCCTCGTATCCAGACAGTTCAGCTAAATGCAAAACTTCAAGCACGTCTTCGATATTATAGTTTCTATGCAGAACCTAAAACAGTAGAAGAGCTTAGAACCATAAAAGAACTTAAAGTGAAAAGAAAATTAACTTTAAATTTTTCAATAAAGTCCCAGCTAGATGTTAAACGTCTGTCAAAGTCAATACAGTGAGTCTTAATTAAATGAGCAATAATTTGAAGCACGCACGCATGCGCACACACACACACACACACACACACACACACACACACACACACACACACACACACACACACAAGTACCTATTTCCTACACACTCTTGGAAAAAGGGGTATTTAAATGTTTATTGTCATTAAAGCTAATTATCTTACAACAAAGTGGTTTTGTCTGATGGGAAACTATTTTGCTGGACGGTTCAACCAATGAAGTCTTGAAAGCTTTTTAAATAGTAATAATAAAAACAATTATTCACTAAAAAAAAAGGTGATTTTTCAAAGTTTTTCCAATTTAATTAAACATCTTCCTTTTTTTTTAAATTAAGAACCCCTACACTTCATTTCTTTCCATTAGGATTCATTTGTTTAGTAAATATTTTTATTAAAATATTAGTTTAAAAAAAGAATAACTTACATCATTATTTACTCACTCACTCATCATCTACTGTATACCACTTAATCCTGTATTCAGGGCCACGGGGGCGGAGCCTATGCCAGGAGACTTAGGGCACAAGGCGGGGTACACACTGGACAGGGTGCCAATCCATCGCAGGGCACACACACACACACACACACACACACACACACACACACACACACACACTCATTCACACACTATGGCCAATTTGGGAAATCAAATGAACCTAACCTACATGTCTTTGGCCTGTGGGAGGAAACCGGAGAACCCGGAGGAAACCCACCAAGCACAGGGAGAACTTGCACACACTCCATGCACAGAGATGAGACTCGAACCTGGCCGGGAATCGAACCCGGCCCTGGAGGTGCAAGGCGACAGTGTTAACCAATACACCACCATGCCACCACATATTTATTTATTTATTTTTTTAAGGAAACAAAAACAAGTGCACCCCAGGACCTCTGGGCTCTGAGCAGCACGGTGTCCTGCACTGTTCCCCTTCCGCTTAATTCATTGTGTTCTGACACTTTTCTCTTCAGAACGACCTCACGAACAGTTGCCCCGAGCTGTTCTGCTCTGCTTTAGTCCCCTGCGAAGCTGGCAATTATTTTGTTCGGGTCGCACGAGCGCTCCGTGAGTTCCACACGCCCCCCTTCTGGGTTGAGCAACAGGGAGCTGATTTTGCTGCTCTAACCTCAACACTTTAGTGGGCGGAATTTTACTCTTGTGGAAATGGCAGCGAGGCGCCGTGAGGTCTGAACCACGGGAATGGAGAGAAACCCGAGAGAAGCCCAGCGGTTCTGTGGCCTTGTGGCCCGTTTCGACTCCATAACTCTGAACGGTTTAAAAGAGCCGGGTCGAGTTAGCACCAGCGTTTCTGGCCGAGACACAAGGACACACATGGTGATATTTTTCGAGTGATCGAGCAGCACATTAGAAATCACCTTCTGTTTTAGAACAGTTTTATTTTATACAGCCGAAAATGGCTTCAGCTGTGTCGACATTGAACTGATATTTTACAGATTTCTTCATCTCTCTCTCTCTCTCTCTCTCTCTCTCTCTCTCTCTCTCTCTCTGACACACACAGACACAGCGTTACTTTTTATTCCTCCACTTTGCTTTTCTTTGTTCTGATTTCTAAAACATTTAAGAGAGAAACAGTTGAGCTTGACACATTCCTCTTTATTAATCTGTGTTGAGAGAGGATTTCCACAATACTGCCAAATAAATCTACATCCAAGATCGTATATTCTTATTAAACACAGAACCCTTTCATGTGCTGCAGTTCTCCATTTCACATCACATGGAGCTTTATGTTCCATCAGAAATGTAATTTTAGGAAGTTAAGATCCCTGTACTATCAAGTTAACACTTAGATTTTATTTTTTTTTTTAATAAGAAGAATGCCTGAAGGACCAAGTCATGCCAAACTCTTGACAAGTTCTGGATATCAAGAAGAAAATAATTAACAAAGTGTTCTTTAAGAATTCTTAAAGGACTCATTTAGATATTAGTTCATACTGTAGCTTTCTAAAAATGTTTTTCCTGGAAACTATTTCTGATATGAAAAAAAAAAAAGTTTAATTTTAAGTAGTAAATTATTCTTTGTTTCTTGAAATAGTTTGGCTCGGAACACTTTCGATCTTTTGAACCTTTAAAACATAGTTTGGTGTTTCCTCTTAGGGAGCGCGGGAATGTTCTCTGTAGAAAATTACAAATGAAATCTAGAAGGCTAAGAAATCGTAATTATTTTTTAAACCCTAAAATAACCTACTGAAGAGACCCAGGAGCTCAACGTGAAACTCTTGGCAGGTTTTTTTCTAGATATTAAGAAAAAACATACAGTAAGTCACGAAAAGGTTCCTCAAGAATCTGTCACGGTCTCATTAGATAATTAACAGCTTTAAACACTTTATGAAGAAAATTGCAAGTGTTTCACTGTCACATGGGGATCTGAGATGAACGTCTTTATTAGGGTTAGAAATATTAATTATCCATTTATCACATAAAGAGCACTTGAAGGTAACAAATAATAAAATGCTAAACATTGAACACTTTAAAATTTTTTGTAAATATTTCAAATATTTATTTGGGTTATTATAAGATTCTAAACAGCTTCTATGTATTTGGAGGAAATAATGAGCAAAGATTGAACCAGCATGGCCAGTTCGAGTTTCAGGTACTAAACTGGTTTTGCTAGATAGAGATTCTTATAGCAAAACATTTTTATTACTTATTTATTTATTTAAGTTTCTACATTGTTGTCTATTGTGTATTTTTTATATAGAATTTGATAGTTTTTTTTAGGTTAATTTATGTTGATGTATGTATGTATGTATGTATGTATGTATGTATGTATGTAGCAACTTGGTCCTAGAGGAACGTTGTTTTGTTTTACTGTGTACTGAACTGTATATGGTTGGAATGACAATAAAAGCCGACTTGACTTGCATCTGTAAGTGTTCCTTGAGGAAGATGACTGAAGAATCATTGAGGTTCGCAATTCATTCCAGAGCGTGATCATACAGTACACACTGGGCTGTTGAGATGAGGAAGAAAGCCGATGATGATGATGATGATGATGATGATGCTCAAGCTTCTGACTGGATAATTGAATTTAACTCCAAACCTGCCCTTTGTTTTTGAAACAAAGGCATGGCAATTATAATCATAGACTAGCATAAACATTTAGCTAATCTCCACGTTTTGCCTCCCTGATACAACAGGTTCCAGAAGTGGCTCGCTGCACTTCAGGTGGAATTGGCTTGAATAGCGAGGTGGGAAAGGTACTCGTGACTCGGGGGGTTGGAGAGAGAATAATCCAGAGTTGATTCTGTGAATATGTGCTGGTTTGCTGCAGATCCTCGAGCTGTGTCAAGAGCTCTCGTTTAAGCCCTCGAGCTTTGGAACAGCGCGGCTCCCCTGAGAAACGCCACTTCAATATATGCGCGCCGCGGTAGCGTGAATGCTCAACACCATTGTCTGCTTCGCTCACTGGCCCATTTCAGGTTTTTATTTCTTCTTTTAAAGGGGGCTGCTTTAACAGGAAATGGGCCGCGAGTCATCCGTGTTGCTGGGAAACAGCCAAAGGGAAGCTGTTTTAAGTGTTTTGTAGGGCATTTACAGAGGCCATTTTGAGTCATGGCGTCTGAATGAATAATCTGAAGCAGCAGTCATGGCTTTGTGTGTGTGTGTGTGTGTGTGTGTGTGTGTATGAGAGAGAGAGAGTAAAGGGGAAAAAAAAACAGCCCTCATCTGGAGACAGGAATATTGTAAAGTGAAAAAAGCACACATCATTCGGCGTGATTACACCTTGACAACAAGGGCTGCTATTTGGAAAATCCAGGCGCACAGCGTGGATCGCTTTAAGAGCATCATTTCTGAGCGATTATGTTGGAGAGAAAGTTCCCATCTTATTCTGAGAGGATGAATGTGAGACGACATAATGGGTTAGGATGGAAAAAAAGAAAGAAAAAAATGCTTATTTGCTAAAGCAACGATATCTGAAAAGTCACAAAGGATCCGGGCTTATTATACGATTAGATCTTTTTATTACTTGCTGAAGAAAAAAAATGGCTGTTTTTAAATTCTGGTGAAATTCCTTCAGGTTTGAGCGCCAGAGGTGAAAGAAGGCAAACACTGAAGCTACATCTGAACCCGATCCGGTAAACACCTCCGCTGTCAGGATTAACACCCAGGACAGAGCCAGAAAAAAACTGGAAATGAAACATGCAAACCAGCAACACTTTTGGCGGCCTGCTCTGAGTAGCGAAAGGGGCGGAGCCAATGCAAGGTACTGAAACTATAGACAAGAAATAGGAGCTTAAATTAAATCAACATGAATATAAAACATGCATAAAATCTTGACCCGAAGCAAAATGAACTACACCCATGTTTGAATTTATTTTATTTCTTATTATTCACTGCTCTGTGTGTCCAGGAGACGCAATTACATTTTCACCCACAATGCACTGCATGCTTATTACTCTACCTATAGTGACCTCAAAAAGCAACTGTATTTTATACTATACAGTATAAGGTGTATAAAAATATAATGCTTATAAACCTTAAAATGAATTACAGTATTAAAACACAACAAAAATAAATAAATAAATAAATAAATAAATAAATAATACAAACTGTAAGGACAATTTTAGAAATAGATATATAAATTGTGTCAATTTCAAATGAAGCCTGATTTTTAAATGATTATTATTAATAATTGCATCTAACCTGTCTGCTTATGCTATAAATCACCAAAAATGTTTAATTCACCGGTTTTGCTTTTGTCCACTCCTGACTACTCAATTATTCAAAATTTACCAACTTCAAAAAAACTTCTCATTTTATTTATTTATCTCATCAAATTGTTCATTCCTGAAAAGCAATTCCTAAAAATAAAAATGTCCTTTAACAAATCTTACAATTCACACACATTTATATATTAAACTGTTCTTGAGTATTCTTATAAACCTTGTCTTCCTCTTATTATTATAATTTTTTTTTCCTTCTCATCGCTGTTTAGAAGCTTATTACTCTCCAAATGTTAGTCAGATTTATGATAGATTTTTTTTTGTATATAAAATGCCATTAACGCAGATTATATGGGAGCAATATCTAACAAACTTTTCCATTAAAGTCTTATTTTAGAATGCCGTTACACAACAAGAAACATTGTATGCAAATTGACACATATTTCACTTTGACAACAGCTAATTTGCATAAAAAATATGCAAGTTCTTTTTTTTTCAGTTTTTAAAACTTTTCTGCTGGAAAAAGTACAAAATCAGAGAGTCATCACAAGACTTTTCTTTTTATGATCTGATGCTGCACATTTCACACCACTGGACAAGTAAAGTGGGGCAAAGAATGAATGAATGAATGAATGAATGAATGAACGAATGAATGAATATCAGTCAAAAACATACAATGAAATTGCACATTCAGAATGATTATGTTGCAGTTGAGTTGCTGTTTTGAATGATGGGAGGGAAAAGGCCAATAACCATGCATTGCACAGTCATTAACAGTAAATAAGTAAATCTCAATTGTATAAATAAATCAATTACAGACTGAAAAATATAAACAAATATACAGTATAGCTGATGAGAATATGACGATTAGTAAGTAAATAAAAAAAAAAAAATATATATATATATATATATATATATATATATATATATATATATATATATATATCACATCTTTTGTCGGCTCGCGGTGCTGATTCAGGTTTGTATAAAGTTTTCTTACATTGTGTGAACTTTCTCACACCTCTACCTCTTACATACTGTATCTTTTTGTTCTCTATTATACTGTAGGTGTATAAACAACTCCCTCAGTGTGTGTCCTCGCTGGTCATACATTGCTTCCTATGGCTCACTGGAGACCTTTTTCATTTTATATTGATGCATGGACGCTTCAAGCAAATCGTTCACCATTTTAAACTTTCATTTTAAAACAGATAGTTTAGCAGAACTAGATGACGAAGCGCAATCATTTCCTGATCGAGTCCGATCAGAGGGCTAGCAGGCTTTCTGTAGATAGCTGTTCATATACAGTGCTGTGAAAAAGTATTTGTCACCTAATTGATTTTTCTTTTCATATTTGTCATAAAATAATAATTCAGATCATCAAACATTTTTTTATATTACACAAGGATAAACGAAGTAAATAAAAATCCAGTTTTAAAATGATGGTTTCATTTATTTAAAAAAAAAAAAAAAAAAAAGTCCCAAAATGACCTTAAACAGGTTAAACCCTCCAATGTGGCTGAATTAAAACATTTCTGCTAAGAAGAGCGGGCCAAAATTCCTCCACAGTGAAGTGAAAGTTTCAGTTGCAGTTTTGTCACAAACACTTGATTGCAGTTGTTGCCACCAAAGGTTAGGGGGCAATTACTTTTTCACAAAGGACCAGGCAAGTTTGTAGAAAAAAATTAAAAACTTCCTTTTGTATTTACTTGGCTTATCTTTGTGTAACATTTTAAAATCTGTTTAATGATCACAATCATTTAAGTGTGACAAATATGCAAAAAAGAAAAAATCAGAAGAGGGCAAGAACTTTTTGATGGCACTGTAGCTTTATACTGTAGATACGGCATTCGAGAAACCATAACAACCAGCGAGAAAGAAACATGAATGACTTACTGTAAAGTGGCATTAAAAGAGAAACAAAGTTTGTGTGTGTCTTCACATTCTCAGCTTTCATACTTAATTGTCCCTCTTCAATATAAGTTGTAATTCCCATCGGCATGTTTTTTATATCATGGATGTTTATTGTGCAAAAATAAAAAAATAGCAGCCCATGAAATTTTCAGAAGTCCTGGGAAAACAGAAAATGAGCACTTCTTAGCAAAAAAAAAAAAAAAAACACAGAGACTAAACACAAACACAGTGATGTGTGTATACACACACACACACACACACACACACACTGGGTAATGAGACACAGCGAGACCAGTGACAAGGAGCAGCTGGTAACTAGAACCGGGGGAACGTTCAGAGTGGAACGAGAAAACAAGAGACAAACAGGAAGACTTTATGAGTGTGTCCTGAACAAACGATCTGTTTACAGCTGAAGCGAGGGGGCGTGGTCACAGCAGTTCAGTGTAAGAGCATTTACTCTAAGCACTGACGTCAAACTGCCATTTCTGGAGACACTCTACTTCCAACTGTGTGTGTGTGTGTGTGTGTGTGTGAGTGTGTGTGCGCGCATGTGTTACCGTACTGAGAAGATTTTTCTAAAACTTGAGCTGACATTTATTCTGTATTTCTGTGTTCAGTGCAAAATAAAATCGCATCATTTAAGGAACATTCACTTTACTACCTCAGGATAAGTAAAAATGAAATCAATTTAACCTCCTGCACGTGCACACCGAGACATGGATACGTGTCTTCTAATTATCAGGAAACTAAAAAGAAAAGAAAAGGCATGAAATCCCCACATTACTGTTGTAATTGAATCTGTGTGCACGAGTTTATCTTAGCGCCGTGTGTCAGATTCCAACAAACAGCAGCAAACCAACGTCTGTCAATTAAATATTCTCATACGGAACGTCCAACACCGTGTCTCACTGACTCCTTATTTTTATATTATATTATATTTCTGCAGCTCGTTTTATTTTTATAATTAGCTCCGTTTCCTTTCCTGACTTTTCCCGGAATGACAAGTCCTGAAGTCAATTTGCCTAAAACATCACTTTCTCACACCGTCAGTCACGAGGTGGCACGTCTGAGACACAGGCGATGATGATGATGATGGACTGACTGCAGGGATAAAGACAGGGAGAGAGAGAGAGAGAGGGATACAAAGACAAACACAAAGAGAGACAGCAACAGACATGAAAAGACAATGATGATAAGAGAGACGGACAGACAGTGAGACAGAGAGAGAGAGAGACGGAAAGTACAGAAAGAAACCAGGAGTATGAGAGAGAGAGAGAGAGAGTGAGAACATCAAAGCAATAGGAAAATAGTGATGGGGAACGGTGAGAGAGAGAGAGAGAGAGAGAGACTGAGGCAGACAAATAGAGTGAATATAAGAAAGAGAGACAAATGGACAGATAGTCCCTATCTAAGAGAGAGAGACGGAGGCCTAGTTCCAAAAAATCAATACAAATTCTCATATTGTGATGAGTCATACAGCAAGATAGCAGTGTGTGTGTGTGTGTGTGTGTGTGTGTGTGTGTGTGTGTGTGTGTGTGCGTGTGTGTGTGAACAGAGCTCCAGGTTATAGGTATTTTGGACAGATTGAACTATTTGCTTTGACCAGAACTAGCTGCATGGCTAACTCAAACTAGCCGTATTGTTCTCCAGAACTAGTCATACAGTTAACTGGAGCTACTCACATGACTAACTGAGACTACAGTACTTGTATGGATTACTGGAACTAGTCATCTGGCTAACCAAGACTAACAGTTTGGCTAACTGGAACTACTTTTATGGTTAATTGGAACAAGTCTTGAAAAAATCCAAACAGTCCATTTGTGAAGAGAAAGAACCTGGTTTATAGTGGATGAGTGTGTGTGTGTGTGTGTGTGTGTGTGTGTGTGTGTGTGTGTGTGTGTGTGTGTGTGTGTGTGTATAAGGCATGAAAAATCTGGAGAGAGTCACAGCTCAGCTCTGAGCATCCTGACCACCATCACCGTTCTAGAAGACAGAACAACAGTTGGACAGGTTACATTTTGGCAGAAACAGACTACTGATCATCACTCTAAGAACTCCAACCTCTCTGTAAAGCATGGTGGTGGTGGCAGCATCATAATGTCCTTGTGACTGTTTTCATCTCCCTCACGCTGTGTGAGGTCGCTTCTCAGCCAGCGGACTCGACTCACTCACAACTTTGCCTCAGAACACAGCCATGAATAAAGAACGGTACAAAAACATCCTCCACGGGCACCTTCTCCCAGAACAGTTTGGTGATGAATGAAGCCTCTCCCAGCATGATGGAGCTGCTCACCATGAGGCAAAAGTGATCATTAAGTGGCACAGGGAACAAAACATGGACGTTTTGGTTCCATGTCCAAGAAACTCCCCAGACCTTAATCCCATTGAGAACTTGTGGTAGATCTTCAAGAGGTAGGAGGACAAACACAAATCCTTACAAACGCCAATCATTGATTACTGTATGTAAGGATGGGTTGCACCTTCAGTCAGGATGTGGAACAGAAATCGATTGACAGCATGTCAGGGCGAATTGCAGAAGACTAAAGAACGAGGGATCAACACTGCAAATACTGACTCTTCACATGAACTTCATGTAATTGTCAATAAAAGCCTTTGACTCTTATGAAATGTTTGTAATTATACTTCAGGAGACCAGAGTAACATCTGACACACAGATCTAAACACGCTGAAGGACCAGACTTTCTGAAAATTAATATTTGTGTCCGTCTCAAAACTTTTTACAGCCACATCTGTGCGCTAGAGCCGAGGTGAAGAAGACACGACGCCTTCATCGTCTCCAACAGCTGAGGAGCTTCGGCATGAACCCTGCGGTCCTCAGAACATTTTTAAACAGCGAATACCGCGAGAGCATCCTGATTACCACCATCCCCCGTTGGTTCGAGAGCTGCACTACTCTTGAGCACAGAAGTCTGTGGAGGGTGGAACGAAATGCCCGGGGCATCACTGGAGGTGCAGCTTCCCTCGCTCGGAGACATCTACACCATGAGATGCGCACGGAGGGTCATAAGACACCACAGCCATGTGAAACTCATGAGGCTCTTCTCATTACTACCTTCTGCAAGACGATACGCCAGCATCAGGACGCACGGACTCGGGGACACGACCCAGCTGCTGAACAACAAACAGGTGAACCAGTGGAGAACATCTGCATTGTCTGTCCCTGAACATGTGACCAGTACAGTGTGTATCGTTTTCTCCACACTATTACACGCTGCACTTTAATGGACTGCTGGAAACTGATGATTACACACTCAACTGCACAAAGAACATAAATTACACAAATAGTCTTTTGCACCTTTTATCTTTTCTACACATTATACATTTTTGTACTTTAATGCATTTTAACTCTCCATCCTTTTTTTTTTTTTTTGGATTTTATCACTTCAATACTTACAGTAGTAACTTTTTTAAAAAGTTCTTTTAAAAACAGATTTCACTTCAGGTGGCACGGTGCGTATTGATTAGCGCTGCGTCCTCATACGTCCAGGGTTGAGGGTTCGAGTCCTGCCTTTGGATCTGTGTCTGTGTGTGGAGTTGGGTTTCCTCCGGGTGCTCTGGTTTCCTCCCACAGTCCAAAGACTGGCAGATTAGGCTAACTGGCGTTTCCAGATCAAACATAGTGTGTGTGTGTGTGTGTGTGTGTGTGCCCTGCAATGGATTGGCACCCTGTCCAGGGTGTACCCCGTCTCGTGCCCCAAGTCTCCCGGGATGAGCTCCAGGCCCCTGACCACGGGATGAAGCGGTTCTGTATAGACGATGCGTTGGTGAGTGAGAGAGATTTGACTGCACCGTAATTTCACTCCTTCTGTACTTGAATGATTTTACTAGATTATAGTGAAAACAATCAAACTAAAACTGCAGATGAAGCTGATGGACCCGATGCGGCCTGGAGCCGTCGTGAGCGGATCTACAGCGGGTCAGCGAGACGGGTCTCGAGGCCGAATGTAGGTCAGGATTGGAAGCGTGTTTTTTATTTGCAGGGTCTGAGGACAGAGAAAGACTTTAAGTCCAATATCGATCTGGAAAATATCTACATCAGTCATGTCGATGCTTCTAACAACTTCAGGCCATGGGAGCGCGCGGTGATTTATCATTATGGATTTATAGTTGTGAAAGCTTTACTAAAAGTAAGTATGGTGATCGATCGTCTGCTGCACGACTGCCAGAGAATCAACAGCAGACCTTCGGGGGCTGATCCGCCAGAGGACAGATGAATTCAAACATCGGATTTTGTGTTTTTATGAAAACTCTTACATTTGGTTTCTAGTGCAATATTCCATCACTTCTCACAAATACAGTAAAAAGCTGGCTCAATAAAAACGCGCGTGTGTGTGTGTAACATTTCTTCTTTTTAGTATGCATCTAATAATATATATAGTGTGTGAGAATTATCACCAGGTAAGTGGAACTTCCTGGTCATGTGACCAATCAACAAATTCTCCTGTAATGAAAATATTCACACTACTCACTACACTCTGCTTATGGGCGGGGTCTGGTGTGTACAACATGGTAGCAAAAACAGACAGCCACTCATGGTCAGACTCCGCCCCCTGGCCACGCCCTGTGGAGATTTGCCCTACATTCAGAAAAGACGAGAACCTTATGTGTGTTTTGTTGTTGGTGACCATTTTGACCGTTCATGATTTTCGATTGACGGTTCCCACGGAGTTGCCATGGTTACTCTAGTAGGTTATATTTATAAGGCACAACTAATAGCTAGTTAGCAATGGATTAGATTAGCAATTGCTAATAATACAGTAGCTAACTAGAGAAGGCAAGCGAAAGCAGCTATTTTGCCACTTAACATAAACAGACTCATCATCATCATCATCATCATCATCCTTATCGTATCGTATCGTATCGTATCTTATCTTGCCTCTGAGATGCTCCAGAGTGGATTATGTTCTCTACCACAAAGATGATAAGAAACATGAGGTCACATCACATAGGCATCGGTTGTGTTCTTTAGAGAGAAAGAAGATAATTAGACAGATTTTATTTCTCAAATCTTATTATTTATTTATTTAATCTCATCTCAACCTTCAGCTTGTTTGCATCTCTGTAGCGCTCGCTGAACTTTTGTCCACTCTGGTCAAGAGCACTTTAAAATCAGAAGCAAAGTCTCTCCTCACACACACACACACACACACACACAGACACACACACACACACGCGGTCATCATCTCCAGTGGACTCGAGAGAAATTAGCACTCAGAACATGAACTTGAAGCCAAACAAGCTGCTGCAGAAACACATCTCTCCTCTCCACATTCTGTCCTTCTTACCTCCTACACTCAAGACGTTCCACTAAACGGCTATTTATTTCTCGCATCTTTATTTCCACCACCTTGACTTTTCAACCTCCATCTAACAAACGGATAAATAAGGCAATTTAGAGAACATATTTATTTTGCCATTGACCTTCTCCTGCTGTAAAGACGAGAAGAGAAACTCTCCAGAGTGTGTGTGTGTGTGAGTGTGTGTGTGTGTGTGTGTGTGTGTGTGTGTGTGTGTGTGTGTGTGGAGGAGAAGAGCTCCGCTGGTGATGAGTGCATATTTATTTCCGCCGCACTTTGCAGTCGGTCCACAAGTGGCTCCGGGGCAATTTTTCATTTCAGCAGTTTAAAAAAATGCAGATAATAACAGTCCCAGTTGAAAACTTAATTACTGCAACCTTTCAACGCGACGAAAGGGCGAGTCTGCAGCGCTAACTGCTTTCAGAAGGAAAAATAAAAATGAATAAAAATAATAATAATCAAAACAACTTCCTGAACATTGGCTCTCCGTGACGTGTCTGGTCTTTATAATTTGATTTCCTAGCAGAGAAATGCGCATCAACTTTTTACTGATGTTTTAAAGACGGCGATATTAAATAAAGACCTGAGAGAAACGGGATAATAATTAATTGTCCGTTTCCAAATGTTGCTACCTCGCGGTTAAACCGAGGGGCGGATCGGCGGATCTCCTGCAGCTTTAGCTTATCTCAATGAAAAGCCAATTAAACACCTGCTCCGTTATATAAATGTCAAGAATGTAAGTCACTTTGGATAAGCGCGTCTCCCAAATGCCAGGATTGTAAATCTATCAACACTCTGCTGAACTTCAGCTTTTATCTTTGACTGTTTTCTCCGTGTTCAGAGACACCAGGTGTAGTGCGCGGCGCAGGACGCGAGGACTTAACCTCATGCTGTGTTTATTAAAGGAAACTCAATAATGATCATTACAGTAAACAAACATTAAACGTAAACAGCATTAAAACACCGATATTCATAACATAGGAGTGAGTTATTTAATGAGCAGGACAAGGTGAGAATTATTACCAGTGTTTAATTAACACTCAGAGTGTTATAGTCTTAATATATATATATATATATATATATATATATATATATATATATATATATATATATATATATAATTGAAGGTGACTCTAAATGAACTTCTCCTCTGCAGCAGTAAGTTTTGGTTTCGCTTTCCTGGGAAGGTCTTCATGAGAGATGGATTAAATGATGTAGATCAAATGAAGACAAAGAATGGGAGTAAAGGGGGACTACTCAGAACTGGAGTAAAAATGAGAGCCAAAAAAAAAATGTACAAATTAGAAAGCGTGGAGAACAATTCCTCCGGATTCTGTTAAATAATGCATGAAAGTTTCGCTCTTTAGCAGCAACATATGAAGAAACGAGGAAAGACGTTTGTACTTTACTGCATGATCACGCGCATGTGCTAATAAGTAAATTATTTTAAAAAAGGGGGAAAAAAATCCACCACATGAAAAGCAATCCTTTTTACCCACCTTTAGTTCTCATGGGGTCAAAGTTCACCTGAACCTAATCATCATCAAGCTGAAAGAGTCCAGCACTAGAAATAAAGCGCGTCTTTTACATCACGCGTCCTTCCCACTCCGGTGAATCGGCTTTTTCCGCCGGGTGAATGTTATTGGCAGGAGTACTATCAGGGGTCTCCCTTAGGGTATCACCATAGCAACGGTCCAGACATCATAAATTTTGGCACCTTTGCAAGATAGACAAACATTATTGGACTTTTGGTGTCATGTTTGCAGAAGCTTCGCCAAGTAAAGTGTGTTTCACACTCGAGCAGGTTTCATTCTCCGTATATTCTCTCCTTCCAGCTGTTTCACAATATCAACACAATGGTTTCAAAGCACAGTGTTGATTTTTTGTGTGTGTGTGTGTGTGTGTGTGTGTGTTAATGCGATACTGTATCCTACTTTACTGTACCTGACAAAGCAGGAAATCTGAAGATGCTTCGTGCAGCTGCCTCTGGAGAGCCGCGGTTTAGCCTTAAGGACAAAAAGAGAAATTTTCAGAAAGAAGAATCAAATGTCTCGCAGGTTTCTCATCTTTAGAATTTTCCATGTTCCAAGTTGTATTTCACTTATTTTTAGTTTAGCCTCTGTACCAAGTACACGAGGTCCGTTTGAGTCGTGCACTTCACACCCACACCTGCTTTAGAGGTCAACCAGGTACATTTTTATTTCCTTTTATTACTTTACTTCTGCTGCAAACTTTTCAAAAGAGAGCAACTTCAGTGTATCTTTCAGGCTGAATTATTATAATCCACAAGTTCTTTTTATTTGTTGTCTTGGCTTCTCCCTCCAAACTCCCCGAGCAGTCAGACTTCAGAGTGAGACGGATCATCATTCAGACGGCTTTATTCCTCGCCGAGCTTTGCTTCATTCTGCTTTTAAACTCCACACTAAAGATACGACGTGAGCGGGTTGCCGATCCATCGCTTCTTTTTTTGTTGTTGTTGTTGTTGTTGTTTTTTTCACGTCGTCGCCGTTTCCCACGTTCTTGTGGAGGAGGAGCGTGTATTGACGATCTCATTCATCGGTTTATCAGCAGAATCCTCAGCGTGAGGCATCAAATGAAATCGATAAAGTCTTTTAACAATAAGAGGCTCTGGGAAAGGAAATTGACTGATGAGGCGAGGTGAAGAGTCGCAGCTCGCGATTGACTGCCGTGTTTTGTGTCGTTACTGAGAGTTGATGTGGCTCAGGCCTCCGGCGTTTCACTTCCCACAATTCAATTTATCTAAACGACCAGCACTGTGGGTTGCATTCTGGATCCCGACAGCAGTGCGGCTGCAAATCACAGGTTTATATTATTGTGTGAGGGTTCTAGCGGGTTATCGTTTCTATAGTAACCTTTTACAGGTGAGTACTGGTATATACTCTGTCTGTGTGTGTGTGTGTGTGTGTGTGTGTGTGTGTGTGTGTGTGTGTGTGTGTGTGTGTGTGTAACTGATCATTTTTGGAAAAGGACTTAAGCTACCTTTACGTCTTCCAACATGTTAGGAGCGGCGGAGTTGACACTTTGTTGCATTTCGTTGTGTGACTTCCTTTTTTTTTTTAATATAACAAGATAAGTTATAATCGAGAGACGGCCGTTAAGAGGAAACTGACGCAGCCGTGTCAGAATGCCGATTATCGACCCGACCGGTAATGGCACTCGGCCTCATTGTCGATTTGGTGGCCACTCGAGCTGCTCAGATGGTCGGATCCTCAAAGTGATGTTAGTATCAATAGACAGCTCTTTCCATTAATCCCAGACTCGAGAGAAATGACTCGTCTAAATATTTCTGTAACAGAGCTGAGAAATTCAATTCAATTCAAGTCAATTTTATTTATATAGCGCTTTTAACAATTGACATTGTCGCAAAGCAGCTTTACACAATAAAAAGAAGTAAGTTTTTATGCAATGTGTATGAATCAAAATGATAAGATTGTCCCTGATGAGCAAGCCGAGGGCGACGGTGGCAAGGAAAAACTCCCTGAGATGGTAATAGGAAGAAACCTTGAGAGGAACCAGACTCAACAGGGAACCCATCCTCATCTGGGTGATAACGGAGAGCAGAGAATGATCAGCATAATAATGTGTACTGGAAGTTCAGTGTAACAGGAGATGTGTTAAAATTTAAATTAAAAGGAGTCCAGTTTGTTCCCGGAGGCTCAGGTAGACTGTAGGAGATTCCAGTCCTGAGCTATCGAACAACTGAAGTCACAGGTCCCCAGAGCATCAATCGATGATAGGACAGTCTTCATGGAAACCATCCCCAGCCACAAAGCGCATCCAGGCAGACCACACGGGGCATCCATGTGACGGGATCTCCAACCAGAATGCTTACAGCTTCTATAACAAACATACACACATAATATCAGGAAGTAACTTGTTTTGTCGATGTTTTAACATTAAATGTAACTATAAACAGATGTGAAAGTGTGTCTTTCTGCTTTTATTCATTATTAGCACAACACACACACACACACACACACACACACACACACACACACACACACAGGAACATTAAAGGTCCCATATGTTGTATACAGAGTTATTGTCTCAGCTGAAATAACTTTCACATAATACACATTTTCAAACCTCACAAGTTTCTCTGTTTCTGTATGTGTAAATGTAAATGAGCTACTGTTAAGCCACGCCCCCCAGAGAACTGAGCAAAAAGCCAGGGGAGGGGCTTCTTACAGTGTATGAGGACACATTATATTAGGAGGAAAATCGAATTGGCTTAAGTGATTAGGTTTGTGTAAATTCATGCAAGAATGTAAATCTAGTCAAACAAATTCATTAGCACAAATAAATAAGTAACTGAAAATACCTGATTATTGCCTAATAATTAATTTTGTTTATTTTTTTATTGATTTGTTAATTACTGGTTCAAATTCTATAAAATAATTATTTAAAGGTTCCATATTCTGCTTCATTTTTAACAGGTTAACACAGGTCTCAGAGCTTGTGTGTGTGTGTGTGTGTGTGTGTGTGTGTGTGTGTGTGTGTGTGTGTGTGTGTGTTGATGCCATTTTAGTGTTCATGTAAATGAGCTCCTGTAGCGTAGCGGTTAGCACTTTAGCTCCAGGATCGAAGGTTCGATTCCCGTCTTGGGTCTGTGTGTATGGAGTGTGCATGTTCTCCCCATGCTTGGTGGCTTTCCTCCGGGTTCTCCCGTTTCCTCCTACAGTCCAAAAACAGTGTCCCCCTGCTTAGTGCCCCATGACCCCTGAAATAGGCTCCAGGGGCCCAACAGGCTTCTAGTTAAACCAAAACATCATATTAATAATAAATGGACTTTATCTGTACAAAAGCCACAACAGAAATTCACAAGCAAAATAATAAAATCCAGGCCTTGGTCTTGGCTGTGCTTCTGTCAGGGCAGGAAATGTAGAACAATTAAAAAAAAAAAAAAATAGAAATGATTAAACATGCAGTAAATAAAACTATTAAAAATAAAACAGTATAGAATAGTTCGAGCTGTATTTCTATTCATCTCACACTTGTTCTCTGCTTTTTTCATTCCTGGTAAAACAGTGAGTAGTCAGATTTGTTTAGAGGGAACAGAACACACACACACACACACACACACACACACACACACACACACACACAGTAGTGTGTATTATATGACGAGTAACAATCACTTACACTTCTGCCCTCTGTAGCTGGTTCTCGCTCGCTCTGAGGCTTTTAATGCAGATTTTGTATCCAATAACGGCGCGCAGGCCGCTGGGAAATAAACGACAACAGCTCGAGAATGCGGGACGAGAAAATTAAAACGAGGTCAATTAAATTGAAGCTAATCAATATGCAAAAGTGTTCATTCATTTTTAATAAGTGTGAGGAGATGTTGTGGGCTGGAACGGGCTCGAGCATGTTGGAAGTAGAGACACACACACACACACACACACACACACACACACACACACACACACACACAGCCTCAAACATCAGGGCACAAACAGCCACCCACACACACACTCGCATGCGACACACACACACACACACACACACAAACACACAAAGCCTGACAACATGGTGATGTCCAGCGGTACACATGCGCTCCACACACATCACCAGGCTTTGATTCAGCAAGTGTGTATTTTTAGTCTGTTTTTGTGCCGTGATTACAGAGAGCTGCAAAATACAGGGTCTGAAACTCACGAGCGCAAAACTACACGCTTTCTGTTCACAAACACGCCGGTTTATATATTCAGACTGCTGCGAGGAGATAGAACCGAGCTCGTTATTCACATCACGTTAACGTTACAGTTTAATTTCCTGTTGTCACTGTACAGTTTGTGAACTGATCACCAGAATTCTGCGTGTCTCAGCAAATAAAAACAACCAATTCATTACGGACACTGCAAACCCAACCCCCACGGCAGGCAAAGCTTTAGTTAATCGCCATAATTCTGCCTCCAAGCTCCGGACGTACAGTAGGTGGTTTTCTGTTGTAGCCCAGCAAAGTGTTGGAACTCGTTTTTCCGTCTTTGGCCGTCTGAAAACAAAGGACTGCTTCAAAATTGGGCAACGACTCCAAACTAGCATGTACACAAATTATGGAAAAAACTGACCTGATTATAATAGTCATAACACTTCATTTGGTCTAATTTATTTAAATAATTCATTTGTTGAATATTACATTAAATAATTGTTTAAAGGTCAGTTGCCTGAGATGTTGTTTTTGTTGTTTGTTTAGATTATCATTATTATTATTATTTTGTGTGTGTGTGTGTGTGTGTGTGTGTGTGTGTGTGTGTGTGTGTGTGTGTGTGTGTGTTAATGTCCCAGCTGAAATCCACACTTTAAACTCCCTCCGTTTCACTCCTCCTCTAAATGTGCCATTTCAGTTTCTATATGTAAATGAGCTGGTGCTGAGCCACGCCCTTGAGCGAACATCAGAGCTGAGAAACAGACGGGGGGGAGGAGATCTTCTTATATCAGGTCACATCTAATTGGCATGTTTAATCCCTGATTTATGGAAAAAAAAAATGGAAAAAGCAAAGAAAATAAGGGAATGTTTTTTTTTTTTTCGTCTCATGTTGTTGTTTGTACTCACACAATGGAGACGCAATGAACGTCTAATTACGACTAAAAAAATGGATTTTGCATAATAGTTTCCCTCTTATACGTGCCATATAGGATATAATGAGAAGTTTTATGGTCTTCGGGTGTTTGTTCGTTCCTACCTTCGGAATCTTGCCTCATTTCCTCCACGCGGCACTTTGAGAGCTGTTCTTCTAATTAGCTCCTAAAAGCTGACATTTTCATTAGCAAGCCATTTTTTCTGTCCTGCAAATAACAAAAAAAAAAAAAAAAAAAAGAAAAAAGTAACTTCATTATATTCTCGTTTGAGGACCATTTGTTCCAGCGTGAGAAGGCTTTATGATGGGTAATAACTCAGAATTAATTAAGCTCTGCGTGTCCTTTGCTACTGATTTTGTAAACACGTCGTGTCACGGAGCTTTTGAGATGTTTTGGACTTAAAGCGTTAAACATTGCTCTAATGAATCGATAAATTACAACAACGACTCTTTGAATGCAGCTCCTCGAGCGCCATGGGCGGGGTCGAACCCACACACAGGAAGTGCAAAGCTAAAGTCTGACCGGAATGCGCAGCGCTATCAGTGTGCAGAAGAAGAGAGCTCATGACAACACACAGGTCATTTACAAGGTGAAAGCAGTGATGAGGAGATAATAAAGGGGCGGAGCCAGAGATCACAGAGAGCTGGGGAGCAAAAGGGGGCGGGGTTATGACTTTATTATTACTTTGTTCATATTTCAGGGTCATTAATGTTTCCAGGGAGAGAGCGAAACTGTTTAATAAGATAACACCTAGTTTGCAATGAGGAGCAGTAATTCAATTAAGTTAGCTAGGTGTGTGTGTGTGTGTGTGTGTGTGTGTGTGTGTGTGTGTGTACAGGGTCTGTCCATGTGCAATCAGGCACATCAGGTGACAAGCACTTCCCTCCCTGGAGAGAGATCCGTCATTCCAGTGGCAGCTTCTTACTCACCAGCTCGATGCCTGATGGGAGCTGAGCAGTTGAGGGTGAAGGACTTTGCTCAAGGGCCAACAGTGGCAGCTCGGGTGAGCCGGGAACCACCTAATCAGGAGTCCAACACCGTAACCACCAGCATACTGACTTCTGCATCCTGATTGGTCAGAAAGTGTTGATTAAAGTCACTATACAAATCACAGGATTACGTTAAAGCACACACACACACACACACACACACTCAATCAGGCCGATGCTGTATATATGTGCAGATGTCTACTTATAGTGTACAGTATGATGAGTGACATCGATCATTTCATTCTTTACACACCGTTGACGGGAAAAGAGTTTGTATAATTATTTAACAGGTTAAAGCTAAAAATAATCTGATGATCTTTAATGTAATCAGTAATATTATTGTTTCAGGCTGAATCCCGCGTACATGTCTGTCTGCAACAAAGATGAACCAGTTCATTTTTTAAAACTGTAATTTTACACAATTTTCCCTGGAGCGACGACATTAGATGTTGGTTTCCACAGGATTGGTGAAGAATAAATATTGAGAAACTGGCCAAAATGTACATGAGTTCACAGAAAGATCTCGTGTCATCTCATTTTATTACAATCAATGAGAAGGTGAGAGGAGATGGAAAAGATTATATTTACACCTTTAAGTTGAAGTCTTTACTTTGAAGCGCCACTAAGTTGTGCTTCTTTGGTGCTCAGACAAACACACTCCCTGTTCGGTAATCGGAGAGAGAATCACAGATGAGAAATGGAAAAAGTCGATCGGATAAAGATGAAGTTTCGTCTTAAAACGACTCCGGCGTGTTAAAATTCCCTTCTACCACTTCAGCGCTGTTATTTCAGCCAAAGTGAAAATCTGAACTAATCCCAGTCAAAATATTCACTTTATCTTTTCTCATTAATATCTATTGCTGCAGGTGTTTGTTTACATCGAGACAGTAGCGCATTAGTAGATTATTTTACAGTAGATTATTAAATCCCACACATAACTGTTCATAACATCACTTTTACTCCACATGTAGATTTCACTGATGGTGCAGATTAAACTTGAGGCAGAAGATCTAAGTGCTGCAAGTCTTAATTCTGTCCAGACAATTTTGCGTGATGCTGCGACTAAATCTGGACACAGACAGACAGACAGACAGACAGACAGACAGACAGACAGACAGACAGACAGACAGACAGACAGACAGACAGACAGACAGACAGACAGACAGACAGACAGACAGACAGACAGACAGACAGACAGACAGACAGACAGACAGACAGACAGACAGACAGACAGACAGACAGACAGACAGACAGACAGACAGACAATTTTTCCTGTCATTGAAATCGTTCTGACCAATGTACAGACAAGACCTTTCTTTTATTTATATAGATTCCTAAAGAAAGCAGTTTGTATATACGACTAGAATCAGTCTGAAATGTAAACGTGCACAGTCCGTCACCTATCTTGTTTCAGATCCTACTGGATCCCACTACAAGGTTTCAGATCCTACTGGATTTTCTGATTTCGCCCATTTTAAACGAGCTCTAAGTCATTTAATACAATTCATTTTTTTTATTTGTAAAGCACTTTTAGCAGCTTTACAGAATTTAAGAAAGAATTTAAGACTATAACTCTCAGTTAGTCCCTGATGATCAAGTCGAGAGCGACGGTATCAAAGAAGAAACTCCCTGAGATGAGAATAGAATAAACATTGAAAGAAACCAGACTCGGGGCAGGGAACACATCCTCATTCAGGTGATATCATAAATCAGTTCCTGTTATATCTGTGTGCTATAAGACTGAAAGTTCAATGTAACAGGGGAGGTGTTTACTGTACGTTAATATGAAGTCACGTTCTGAAATATTCTAAACAAGCCAAGCGTGCATTGACCTCGAACACACACACACACCAGTACACCGACATTGGTTCATGGCAAGCGCGCGGCTCCCCTCAGGCCTGAGTGAAACTCCATCTTTCTTTACCCAACGCTTTACAATCCTCAGGTGCATAAATAATAATAAACTCTGTTTCTCGGGCAGAGTGCAGCGGCGGTGGTCTGTGAACAGAAGCACAGCCATTTAATCGAGAAACACGTCTCGACCTTTTTGTGTCCTTAAATGATGACAACTTGTTAACAACAACAGGGTGCAGTTTGGGAAATCAAAAGAGGAGTTCCTCAAGGTTCTGCCTCAGGCCCAGTGAAACTGAGTCACTTCTTCTCAGGGGCTTCGTGATCCCCATAGAATTCTTATTTTTTTGTTTAAGTGCCACTCTGTCACATTATTATAATAAATTCACATTATATACACTTACCTACTGTACATAAATATTTAAGAAGTAACTCGATCCACGTTTAGGCACCTCCTCTGAACTGCCTATAGCCCCGCCTCCTCCTCAGTAGCCCTCAGCCATGCGTGCACAATGCCTTCCATTGCAAAAATTTCTATTTTAAATATATCCTCTATTATATTCAACAATTGACCTTAGTGAATCAGCGAGGACTGCATACATATTTAAAAATTATCCTCACACTGCGCTGGCTCTCAGAGGGATTTATTTTTAGTCCTATAACTAAAGATATGCTTTTGTCCAGTAAATAATATCTTCAGCCTTGAGTACAAGCTCATCGTGCACTTTCAGACCTGACTGTACGCTGCCATTACGCCTCCACTCCTGGAGTAAACCAGAGAATGCAGAATCCTTCGCGTATCGTCCGGCGTGGCAACTAACAAGCCGCAGGAGGTCAGAAACAGTCGGAACTGCTGATTCCCATCACTTTTACTTTCCTAATTTTTTTATGAAATTAACTTCTGGATTGTGTCCCAGTTCGCCATGAGACTGTAAGTATATACCCCCCCCCACCCCCTCGGGAGGCCGCGATGCTCATCAGCTAATAATCGGCCTGTGTGCTGATAATAAAGCAGCAGAGGAATTTGGTCAGCAGGTAATTAGAAGTAATCATGGGAATGATGAATTCTACAAAATGATCCATGTGAGGTCGGGGGGGGGGGGGGGGGAGCACAGTCGTCTGCACAAAATGCCCCTCTGAAGGGACGCGCCCACATCGAGAGAAAAGCAAGTTATTTCCCCGGAGTGGAAAACATCTCAAACTTCATCTGCTTTTTCTGTAAGTAGCAAAGAAGTCTGGCATGCTGCTTTAAACATGTGAGCGCGAGCACACACACACACACACACACACACACACACACACACACACACACACACACACACACACACACACACACAAACATACACACACACATATGCGACTCTGTATACTGGTCAAAAAAATGAATGGATTACTTTGTCCCGGTTTGACTTGAACATCCCTCAAGTCAAACCACGGCATGTTTCCAATACTAAAAAGTGTATATAAAATGGATTGAATACTATAAGTGTACTGGATCCTGAAGTGTACTGTGTAGCGTTCCTAATACTGAATAATAATAAAATACTCAACATAATCAAATCAAATTCAAATTCAAATTAAAATTTTATTTGTCACATACACAGTCATACACAGTACGATATGCAGTGAAATGCTTATACGACCGCTCCGTGACCTTAAATAATTTTTACAAAAGGAACCTATAAAACAGATTCCAACAAAGTTACAAAATATATATATATATACATAAAATCTGGAGTATGAAAAAAAAATGTGCTCTTGTCAGAAGTGGGATGTGATGTAATATATTGCGACTATAGTCTGTGAAAACTTGAGGTAGTTTTTTAATGAGATGAGGGGGGTGTGAAAAGAAGTCCTTGAAGTGTGCAAAATGTGCATATGTGCATATATGTGCAATGTGCATTGACATAATTGTCCGTTCTGTTGTGTGCAAGAAAATGCAAAGGTGTTTAGTCCAGTGTGTTGGTTTGATTGAGAGACCGTATCGCCTGCGGGAAGAAGCTCCTTCTCAGTCTCTCTGTATTGGCCTTGAGGGAGCGGAAGCGCTTCCCAGACCGCAACAGAAAGAACAGTCCATTGCTGGGGTGGCTGAGGTCCTTCATGATCTTCCTGGCCTTGGTCCAGCACCGCTTGCTGTAGACAGAGTGCAGGTCAGGGAGCTCAGTTCGGATGATGCGCTCAGCTGATCGCACCACCCTCTGTAAGGCTCGTCTGTCCTGCATGGTGCTGTTCCCGAACCAGGATGCGATGTTTCCCGTCAGGATGCTCTCTATGGTGCAGGAGTAAAAGTTCCTGAGCACCTTGGAGGGCAGTCTGAAGTCTCTATTGAAAGGTGAGCAAAGCTACACTGTATTGAAAACTGAAGTGTATAAAGTAAAGGCGTGGACAGAATTCTGAACAATACTGGAATACTGAATACACTACTGAAGTGTACAGAATAATAAAACGTACAGCGAATACTGAAGGTAGCAGAGAACTACACATTCATAACATTAAACTAAATTCAAAAAGCATGAGAGTATAAACACTGATAAGATGCTAGAGTTTATGGAATCCTGAAGTCATAAGCAATACTGACATACTTAACTACTGTATGAACTTTTTTTTTTTTTAAATACTGTACTTTGAATGACATAATTGGGGAAATATAAGAAACTGAACATTACAGACATATGAAGTAAATGACTTGTGGCAAGAAAAAGTATGTGAACCTTCATACGTGAAACCTATCAAGGTTTTCTGAATTAATTTTAATTAAATGTGATCTGATAGTCAGCTTGACAAATTTCATGTGCCTGAAATAATAACAGAAAGACATTCGCATCTTTCATCCCTTTACTGAGAACAAACATAAAACCCTCAGTGCTAGTGGAATAAGTGTGTGAATCCTTGAGTTAATGACCTCAGTACACTTACAGTATGTAAGCCAAGCCTCGGCAAAAAGAGCTTTCAGAGGATCTACGATCAGGAATTGATGATTTATATAAAGCTGGAAAGGCTTTCAAAGTGATTTCAAAGACTTTAGAAATTCACCAGTCTACAGTCCGACAAATGGAGACACTTTGGGATTGTGAGGACTCTAACGAAAAGTGGACGCCCAGTCAAACTGCCCCGGAGAACACGACATGGACTCATCAGTGAAGAAACAACCTCGAGTGACGGCTACAGACTTGAAGGCATCATGCAAGGGTGCACTTACTTTTTCCACTTGCATTTTGAATGTTGAATGAGTGTGTTCAATAAAGACCTGAAAGATCAGGGGAAAAAAATGTTTGGTGTTATTATTTCAGCCACATTATACTGTATCATTCAGGACCCCTGACTTCGATCAGATCACATTTTATGACAAATTAACCATGAAAACCATGAAATTCCAAAAAAGGTTCACATACTTTTTCTTGCCCCTGTAGTAAATTGTACAGAATACAATAGTGCATGAAATACTGAAATATATGGAACGCCGTGTGGTTCACACTACTGGACTGTGTGACTTTCTGAAGGACGCAGTGAAACACTGAAATAAAAAGTCCGTGTCTTGCAAGAAATACCAAACTTTATTAAATAGAATAATAAAGAACAATAAATAGAACAGCATGTTTATGAAACTATAATCACACTGCAGTTGGATTTTTATGGTGTGGGAGTTTCTCTCCAGTGCTCCGTGAGTTATTGATAAATAAGTTACTGGTTTTGAGGAGGAGGTGCAGCCAAATCATTAGCGCTACACCTGAAACTTCTGAAAAGGTGAACACCTGAGGAGCAAATCGAAACGTACAGCAGATTTTAAGCCCGAAGCATTGAATATGAGAACATGTGAGGAACGAAACTGTGTGAACGAGTGGGACGGAGCGTGGACGATTTCTGTGCCGCACGGTTTAATGTTTCTGACTCTCGCGCTTCCGATTTAAACGATCAGCTCATTAACACGTTAGTGTGCAGTAGAGACTGTTTTAGTGTGCGTTAGGGAGCGTGTTTGATCAGTGTGTGGGGGGAGGGGTGCAGGAAAACACATTAAAATGTGGAGTGTAAAGGGATCAAAGGGCTTAAAGATGCCATAAAATGCTCTCGGACCCACACAAACACGAACACACACCGCCACTTGGGTTTAACTTCAGGACCAGCGCGCTCAGAGCTGAATCAGGTTAAACACTACCATGTGCTCTGCGTATTGACAACTTCTTGGAAAATCCAATACTGAAGGTCCGTCTAAGATGCGTTTCTACTTCCATTTGGCACATTTCTATTTGCAGAAGCCAGAATAAACCCTAAATGAATACACCTTCTCACATCTAAAGTTTATGGGAGAAGTGAACGTGAACATGTATTGTGATGTGGAATTGTGTGTGGAAAAGGTTAAAGTGTCCAGAATACTACAGGAAAGTGTACAGAAGACCAAAGACTGCAGAATCCTGGGATGTATGAAATACTGTTCAGAATACTGAAGCGCACAGCAAAGACTATTACTGTGTATCTACTGTACTGTACTGTACTGTATACGGCTTCCTCTATACAACAACTGATGAAGCACTTGATGTCTGAATCACTTTGTGTAGTTTTCTTCTTTTTATTGCTCACCTTCATTGCTAATATATACACATACACACACATATATATATATATATTCCACCTTCAAGGTTTTCAGCGGACCGGCGACATGTACTGAACTGTACTGTACTTGGACTAAGACAAGGTTTACCTACAATATAGTGCTAATTTGGAGATGGTTGAGAAACGCCAGTCCTAAGAGATTCCACCTCAAATTGCATCCGCACAAATACAGTAATACTGACCTCAGGTCGGTTTAATCTACTCCCAGCAAAGAATCGCATGGAATTATTAATAGCCGGGCTCAAAGGATTTCAACAATGTATGTCAAAGAAAACATTTGTATAACTGTTGATTCTTACTGCTTTGTGGTTTTAATTCAGCCGTGTAGCTCTACCACACCATGAGAACACTTAAAGGCAGAAATTTGCTGCTCTCAAAAAAAAAAAAAACCTCAATTAGATCGTACTAATAAGGACATTAGCAGTCCTTCATCTCTACGTCAGCAGAAAATAGCAGTCACGTTTCCCGATGATTTAAATTGAACTTGTACCGAGAGGTCCGTCTCATCGCAGGGGCTGAAATTTGCTAGCGCACTAACGTAATTCCTAACGAATTCAATTGAATTAATGACACTGAAGAGTTCTAACAAACGTCTCAGAGGACACGCTAACTTCAATAAGGATACTTTAGTTACTCTGTCTCATCCTCCCAATATGAGTGACAAGACTACTGCCGTTTCTACGCATGCCTGCAGTTACTGTAGTCTTCTGGATGCCGCACACTGGAGAACTGCCAGCACATGGCTCTTCATCATGAAGAGAAATACACAGGAAGGAAATGTTCATTTGGAAGAAACAGTAACTAAAAATTCGAAATTTGACAGTGAAATGATTCTCCAGTTACAATCCGCTGTCTAGTCTATAGTCTGTACTGTAGGTAGCAGAAGTACACAAACACAGTCCTCATGCAAAGTACCAAGTACAAAGTAATCAATGTGACTAAGTTACTGATAATAAAAAATAGTATTTTAAACACTGCTGAAGTTGATACTGTTTCATTAAGATGAGTGAATGTGCAATTCTAGTAGAGACTGATAGCGACAACGTACATTTGGCGAGTGGCATTATTATTATTATTAGCATCTTTAATTACTTTGCTAGTTATTTGCAACCATTACTACAGTGTATTATGTACAGTGAGAAGTCTTTACAATTGAACCTGGACCTACTGGCCAAGAATATTTAAAAAATTATTAACTTGTTTAAAAAAAGGTGTTGTTATTGCACTGTGACACAAACCAAGCCAGAGTGCTCAGTGTTTTAGATCGTTAGCTGGATCATGTCTAATGACCGTTCGAGATGCTTGAAAAAGAAGTCAGAAGAATCTGCAGTCCAGAGTCCAAGTCATCTGTTGCCCAGGTAACCGGCAAGCACTTTGGTGTGCTTATCAATCTGCACTTTCATACTGACCTGCCAGTCATTTCTCCTATCCCAGGAGACTTGGACACTGTGAACAGCGTGCCAATCCATCGCAGGGCACACACACACACACACACACACACACACACACACTCACACACTCACTACACAATTTGGAGACACCACTTAGCCTACCCTGCATGTCTTTGGACTGTGGGAGGAAACCAGAGTACTGGGAGGAAGAACATGCTCAAACTCCATAGACCCAGACCTGAGGCAGGAATCGAACCCTTGACCCTTCAAGCACTAATCACTACACCTCTGCGCCACCAAGTAAAGTACAGACACAGTACATGAAAATGGACTTAACTGATGGAGTAGGTGTATCTCGTTACCCGTCACCTCTGACTGTTCGTGCTCCGGTATCTCAGTATCAACAACCTCATGACTCCCTGATGATGCTAAATATCTCATTGTACAAAATCCTCACTCTTCTATTATTTCCTCCTGCTCTTATCACTCGTATGAACTCGTATCTCAGTTCTTAGATGACGTCCTCCAGCCTTTAGCTGGTTATATTACAGACTCTACTCACTGCCTACAGCTCATTAAAAACTTTAAGATACAGCATCTTACCTTCTGCGCTGACCCTCTACTGTTTGCTGTGGATGTCAAATGCCTAAGCATGGTCATATCTAATGAAGAGGAGTTAAAAGAAGTGTGAAAGACCCTTCAACAGAGGCAGTTCTGAAATCAGCAGAGCTTGTGTTAATCCTACACTGCTGTAGATTTAAATATTACAGACAAGTAAGAGGAGGTTAATATGGGATCATCTTGTGCAAATATTTTTGTAGAGGAGAATTTCTTTCAGTAATTTTGATGGATAAAAGTTCAGACTGTTCCTCAGAGGTATTGGGGATATCTTTGGCCGAGCCACGTGCGCACACGAGGAACTACAAGTATTCATGCCCTCCTTTTTCTACTGTTCACCCAGCCCTGTACACCTCTATCGTAATCTCCCGAGACACTGTATGTCCATCATCTCAGAGGACTGCCTGGACTCTGTGGCGAGTGAAGTATTCAGTACAAACCCACACCGTGCCATTACAGTACTGACGATACTGTATGATCCCTTGCAGACTAAACACTGTACAGATTTAATACCGTACTTTATTAGAATCTGCAGTGAAACTGAAACTCTTAAATGTGTCGCCATCACCTCTGTGACACCTATGGACAGACAACACACCATTTTTAATACCACCAGACAACCAGTGACTAGTAGTACTGCTAAGCTAACATATGACAAACAATAACGGTGCTAATTCCATTCTGAAAAACTTCTAAATTATGATGATCGAGACAGTTTTCCATAACTGTGACAGCAATATACAATATGTGATTTAAACAGTAAACCCCGGCACAGCCATATGCAACAGATCCAGATGTGGCACTTGCAAGTTCTCGGGACCTAAACCCTCTTTTATTATCAAACACTATGCTTCCTGTATTACTCCACAAGCTGTTTATTGCATCTCCTATAAGAAATGTGGCCAGCTATTCAATGGAGAGAAGAAAATAAGTTTTGTAGAAACACCTACACTCAAGTAAAAACCTCCCAATATACAGTAAGACACTTTAATTCCGGCTGCCAAATAAGTGACATCACTGTCAATATCCTAAGCATCTGCTATGGCAACAGTGATATAAGAAAACTAAGCGAAAAGCAACTCATATAGACCTTAGGAACTGTAGATCACGTCTTATACTGTAGCATCTGAGAAGCATGAGCACATGTACATCTGGACAATATCGACCTGATGGATAAAGTTACATTAGGAAAATGTAGTTCAGAGAGCATTTGCATAACCAGTTCAGACTGAGTAATCTGATTGGACAACAGATGTACCACAAGTGATGATAATGGACTGTAACACCACTGGGACGTGTTACACTTTACACTACAGTACATATCACTCCAGGTCCTACTGTATGTGTTCTATAAACCATTAATTAACAAGATTAAATAACAATTAAACACTGACTGTGTGTCTCGGCGTGGGTGAGAGTGGGTCTGTTCGGTCCGCAGTACTGAGGAGAGAGCGGCTGCCTGACCACGCCCACATTCACACCCAGTCACAGACGCACTTTCAGCAACAACACACATCTGATCACGTGATGTCGTCTTACACAACACGCCTCACGTCTCTGCACTAATCACTTCTAAGTCCTTCTGAATCGCCTCTGAACCCTCAGTGTTGTTCTGTTCATGGCTAATGCTTAGCTACAAAGCTAGCTTCTAACACAAGACTGAATCCCAAATCCCTCTCTAATCCCCTGATCAAGGGCACTACTCAGTGTTTGGAACAATTGTCCTCCTACACAGTGCACTAACTTTCCATTTAATGCTATTTGGAATTCGACCAGAACCCGGAAGTTACTGTAACTGAGCTGATATTCTAAAGTGGAAATATAAAGTAAACCTTTATAAAAGTAAAAATTTCTCAGGATTGTCCATCGCCTCCATGGTTTATTCTTCTCACCTTTTGGCTACACTCTACACCGTTCTCATGGACCGTCCATCACATCGGTCCATTTCCCTTCACGATGCTAATGGGGCATCGGGTTAAGGATCTTGTCTGGTGGCAATCCAGCAGTATCTTGACCCCGTGACCCTCTCATGAGCCTCAACCGCCTGAGCCACCACTGCCCTTCAAGCTGTTATCCATGACTCCTTGATTAACTGGGGAACAAATATAAAGTGACACAGAGACTAAATAATGAATTATTATTATTATTATTATTAGGAGTAGTAATAATAGTAGTAGTAGTATAATAATAATAATAATAATAATAACTGGACATCAACTGTAACTTTTACAAACTTGCCTGGAAAAGCGTCCAAGTTTATTTTGCCTTGACATACAGTGAGGAGGCTGGTAAGAGGGACAAATAAATCCTCAAAGGATCACTGTTGGTGAATAACAAGAACAAGTAAAATCTTGAGGTTACCAAGTCTCCAAAAACCACCATCTGACACCAGCTCCGTGCCAACAGACTATTTGGAAAGTATGCCAGAAAACAAAAAAGCCTTTTCTGTCAGTTACCCACAAACAGACGTCGCTGGAGTTTGCAAAACTCTCCTACAGCTTTGACTGGACCCGTGTTGCATGGTCTGATGAAATAAATCCTGTATGGATCTTTCTTGCAATAACCTCTGAAGGTAACCTCTGAAGCTTTCCATTAAAAGACAGACGACTATAATGGGAAGGACTTTAGCGCAAGTGTTTAATACAGTGGAGTTTCTGTGAGGTTCTGTTCTGGGGCGGCTTTTCCTCCAAAAGCCCTGTAAACCTCATTAGGGCACATGGACGTCTAGTCCCCGGACATATTAAATCTGGCTGCCTCTGGCAGGAAACGGAGACTGAATCGTCACTGGATCTTCCAGCAGCACAATGAACCTTAGGGCCAAATCAACACCAAATTGTTATCTGAGCAGAGATTAAAGTTTCTGCCACGGCCATCTGAGACCCCCTGACCTGAAACCCAATGAAGACATGTGGGGAGTGCTGAAGACGAGAGTGCGCAGGCGGGAGGCACTAGGACCCTGGATGTCTTGGAGAGATTCTGTAAAGCGGAACAGTCCTGCACTCCAAACTTATAAAAAGTTATAGGAAAAGCCTCAGTGCTGTTTTACAGGCAAAGCGCGGTTATATAAAGTATTAAACGCAGGCGTGTCAATAATTGTGGCTCATGTGTGTTTTTGTTGGAAAAAAAAAAAAACTGTGGTTTAAATCTATAAATAAAATCTAGAAGAATACAGAATGCTTAGGGACATGAAAGAGTAAAGTTTAAGTGATTATGAAAGAATGCAGAAGCCTGAGGAATCGTGAGATTCACAAAGAGTTTTAGACGGAAAACATCGTAGAGTGTTAGAATACATACAGTACGAGATATCGACAGTTATTTCACCCAAATCTGTCCTACATGCAGAAACAGATGTAGTGCGTGAAACACGCAGCCTTTCTCATACGATTGTGTTTGAACGGCTCAAAAAATACTTGCCGATTTCTACCACTGAAGGTCTGTTTTTTTTTCTCTGAATGAACCTTGGACCTTGGATTTTGGATACCCTGAAAATCTGAAGACGGATTTGGACGGAACGCCGCGCTCACACATAAGCCTTCATTCTTAGAAACACTGTCACATCTGGATTTCCTGCTGATTCAGGGGACACCGATCTGAATCCATCTCAGACATCACAGCGTACAAATCAACACGCATGATTTCTAACAGGCCTGTTTCCTGTTACGCCCTCTGTCTACTCACTCGCGTGCGCCTCCTTCAAATGTTTTCCATCTTCTCTGTGCAATTCCAAACAGTCTGAGCATAAGGCTTGGTCCAGTTTTGTTCTATTTCACAATGTCTGTCTGAACCTTTAATCATATAACTTGGACATTTAAAAATAAGTAAGTAGGTAAAAAAAAAGAAAGTAATTAAGCTCACACTTCTATCTGGTATTTTTATTACTGGATCTGTCCTAGCGATTTTTCCCTTTTTTTTGTTACTTTACAACTTCACAGCTTTAATATCACCGCTGAAGTATTAAAAAAATGTTTGCATGTTTGTGTCTTTTATTTATTTATAATTATAATTTACATTCTATTTACAACAAACACCAGAAATACAGTGTAAACCACGCCCTAATGATAATTAATAATAATATACTATATAGTTATTTTTTTGTTTGTTTTCAAAGTTTTACATTAATACTACATCTAGGCATTCGGCAGACATCCTTATGTTATCTAACGCGATTTTTATCTCATTATACATCCGAGGTTGAGGGTTAAGGGGCTTGTAAAAGGGCCCAATGGGGCCAACTTGTTGGTTGTGGCATTTGAACCTGAGAACCTCAAACCCCCGTGATTTTTTTGTGTGTGTAGGGCTGGGACCTTAACGCCGAGGCAAGCAGGTTGCAGGACAGATTTTCTCCCCGTGGGGCCCCTCTGCTATGCCCTTGTGCGGCCGAGCATTCTGTCATGACCTGGGCCCACTTAACAATAATAATGCTCGACCCAGTTTCCCAGAACTACCAGCGTTTTATAGCGTATCTAATTGAGCCACCTCGGTTCAGGTGAGCTCCCTCATCATCTGACCGAGGTGCCTTCTGGGAAACAAACACAAAACTACAAAAAAAACAAACTTATCGGGCACACAGTGCCCTCTAGGGGTGATCCCTTACAGCTTGTATCTTAATTGATTGTTGAAATATGCCCGCTGCTCTGAGAAGCATTTATATGGACTCTAGCCTGAGGTTTCTGAGGCTGGTTGTTCTAATAAACTTATCCTCTGCAGCAGAAGTAGCTCTTGGTCTTCCTTTCCTGGGACGGTCCTTTTCCGGATTGAATGACCCTCATGTATTAAAGTAATAATTCTTGCTATAATTTGTGTAGTACTTTTCGTAGCACTAGCAGGACTATTGCTATCCACCATTCCTACTGTAGGTATTATTTTTTTATTATAATATAATAATTGTATGTTGTATAATAATATGAATTATTAGATATTGTTTGCTCTTAATCAGTGTAAGTAGACCGGGCAGGCAGCTGTACATTTCCTGTCCTGTTGCTACGCCGTTAATCACTTCCTGTGCACACCCCCATCATAAACCGTCTCTCTGTACCATGTGACATATTGACAGTATTACAGGAGCCTTTCAGCAGTCGAATTCTGGTTATAACAAAGTCCCAGTTTATCGGCATCTAAAGCGACATTCATCTTTCAGGACGAGAGCCGTTATTGACCAAACACTATAAGCTCTCATCCATCACCGCTGACGGCGTGCACGCTATACGGCCACATTACCAGTCTAAAACACACATTTATACACGGCTGTAAGATAGATCACCGTCACGTTACGCTGATGTACATGAGATGGGTTTCGTGGCCCGGCAGTCTCGCAGCCGTGTTCACGGGGCCGTATTTAAAAACGCCGCTCGGACACTTATTACCCGTTTGAACGGCGAATTATACCAATTCGACTAAAGCGACGCAATAAAGTTAACGTTGGCGGTGGAGAGAAGCCAAGGTGCCGGGTGATGGATTGCACAGAGTTCTTCTCAGAGATGTTGGGGACCATTTTTCCTCCCGACAGGTCACTTCCTGCGGGCATGCGCTTGTTTTAATGCTCCGTACCGAGCGGCTGCTCTTGTTCAGAGCTCATGCCTTCGAGCCAAAGCAAATAAATTGCACAGGCTTCTTACTTAATGGATAACATTCCTGAGTGCACAAATATAAATTTTATCATGTTAGTGCTTACGTCCTGAAGCTGCCACATAACCCCGTTTCTTTCTGTTGCTGCTAACAGATTGTTAACGTGTCACTCATGGAGGTTTATTTCAGATTTAAAATGTTGCACCGATACACAGTTGCTCCTCTGTAATCGCCATACATGACTTTACGAAGTGCGCGCCGCGTTCTTCCTGTTCTGATGGACTCGTTGCAGTGACGACGCTTGAACCGTTTCATTGACTCATTGTGAAATGATCACATTTGTTCAGTTCCTGCATGTTTTCATCCAAAGCCGCTGACTGTGTCGCTCCAGCGCGCTCGTGCCTCTGAGGCGATCCTCCTCCACACTCCGGCCTCTGGCGTTCCCATTAGAAACATAATAATAAATCTATATACAGAGTCCTGACACAATGTCTACTGTTTAACCGTTTAAATCAAAAGCGAACGCATTGTTTCTCATTGTTTATTAGGCATAACCTGGGCTAGGGTTAGAAGATTTCAAATAATCCAACAACTATTACTCACTCTTTATGTCCAAGGGGATTTCTTTTCTTTCCCTTTTTTTTTTTTTTTCCCACTTGAAAGGAAAAATCTTTGCAACTTAATTTCTGACTCGGAAACTCAAAGTCTCTCGAGAGCTGCAGAAATTTCCAGACGTCGTTTCAACACGCTGAAGCAACACACAATCAAATGTTAGAACTTTGTTTTAGACTTTTTACTTCTGTTTAGTGTGGAATGCTCTTTACTGTACGTTCCCAGAACGCTTCTCGATAATCATCATCTGCTTTTATTCCACAGCAAACAACTTGTGTTTTATTTCTCTTTTTCATATCCATTGTTATTAGAAATTTGTATGCATTATAGAACGTTCTAGGTTTTATACACGTCTTCATTAAGTTACAATTAATTACCTTTTGAAAGAAGGTCGCTCGTGTTGTCACTTCTGTTACAGCAGCTGCAAACAGTCGTTCCCTCAACAGCGGCTCTTTATCCTTCACTCACAGATTCAAACTCGTCTAACATGAAAATGACAAAGCGCTGACACTGGAGACTCCTTCCCTGAATGTTATACAAACATTCAATCTCTTCACCAAAGAAGAAACTACATTTACATTTGCTCTGGTTCACAGTTGTAGCTGATATTTGGCGTTTTGCTTTATAAACCCACCGAAGTGGAAAAGAAAATCCCCGACTGACTTTTCTGCTGACGTTGGTAATGTAAGGACTCGCCGGCACCTGGAAGAGATTAGATCATGATCGCTGGCTTCACATGAAGTGCTCCTGGATTAGTTCAAGACGTCGGTCTTTCCTTCTTAACACCGAAAATCATTTCAGTCATTAATATAAATTTAGAAACACGCAGGCGTCCTTTCTCAGAGTGATAAATGGCTGAGACGGTGGTGCCAGAGAAGGAGGTGCTCTGATCACAGGGCATAAAACACACCAAGATCTGGACACACACACACACACACACACACGTTGGTCTGGAGAGCCGTCAAATCTCCCAGAAGATAAATGGTCTTTATTGACCGCAGACCCAGCCGAGAAGACAATCGCTCATGATTAAATGTTTAGAAAGCTTAAGGAAATGGGCCGTTAAAAATAATTTCCAGACGCTTGTACACACACGCTGCCAAAAAAAAAGAAAGAAAATCTTTGACCTTAGTCAAAGTTCTCGTCACTGAAATGCAGATCCAGCTCGGATCCCACCACTCTGTCGTCTCATCAAGCCGAAGTTCTGATGGTCGAATATTCTGGCACCCGTCAATGCTCAGTGTTCCGAATGAATCCGGAACGGGTAGCTGGTTTACATCACACTCATGGTCGACCATTAAAGATGATGGAAGCTCAGTGCAAATGGGGCGAGTTACTACAAATTACAGCTCATTCCCGGTTTCAGCTTTATTCCCAGAAGATATTTCTCAAATCAGAGAGCAAGGCTTTGTGAAATCTTATGAAAAGACAATCTTGCAAGAAATGTGCTGTGATTCGAATAAGAGATTAGATTGTAGTTCTGCATGAATGAGCCAGATAATGACATCTCCTCATTAAACATGTGCTCCTTGATTGCTCCTCTGGTTCTGCTTAGAACTGGGAAACACCGCTGTAGAGTTCCGCACGGGGACCTTAATGGTTCAGCTGAAGATCCTTTACAATGTGTAAAGTACAGCAGAGAGCTGAACATAGAGATGTGCATACAGTATAGGCAATAAACACAGTAAAGAAGAAATATTATACAGTAACGATAGTTACTCTATAGAGTTAAATGTTCTTGAAAACCTTTTTTCTTCTTACTATTTCTCACAATGCAGCCAGTTTCAGAATGATTGGCTACTTTCATCTACTTAATAAAGATAAGAAGCAGATTAAAGAAAAAAAAAACTTTTTAATGGAATTGACATAAGTGTATTATAATCATTTGTTTAAATGGTTAAGAAATATGAACTGAAAAGAAAAGAAAAAAAGTCATGGAGTTTCAAATCATACAAAATAGTAACTTTTTATTATCGTTTGGAAATTCTAGGGCGCCAATAATTGTGAGATGGGTTTTTGTGTGATTTAACTGTGTCATGGGTTTGAGTACAGTGCCTTGCAAAAGTATTTATACACCTTGAACTTTTCCACATTTTATCACGATACAACCAGAAGACTTGGAAATTGCTGCTCACGGACATTCGCTCATCCAACCCCACTGAGTAGCAAAAATGAATGGGTCGAAATTTCACTCTTCAGATGTGCAAAGCTAGTAGAGACACACCCCAAAAGACCTACAGTACAGCTGTAATTACAGAGAGATGTGAATACACAATTCCACTTCACTTCCACGTCACAATGTTGTGCCTCTTTGTGTTGTCGCGTCACATAAAATCCCAATAAAACACATTTACGTTTGTGGTTGTAACGTGACGTGTAACGTGTTTTTGCAGCGCACTGTATTTCTGTTCCTGCTGATCTCCTGGGAAGTGGTGTGGAAAACACGAAACATGCTGGAGTGAAGGTTCTTTGGGTCGGAGCACCTCGATGATGAGATCGATGGGAGGAAAAGAGCCGGACTGGTTCGAGCTTTCAGGAAGGATGTGCTGAAGAAACCTCGTAATAATCACGTGGTGAGCAGAAAAACATCTCAGCATACACAACATACAGTTTCAAACCCTGAGGTGGATGAGCTACATCAGGCTGCCGTGGTGACGACTCGCCCACCCTGGGAAGATAGAAAACAGGAAAAAAAAAAAAAAAAAAGCTTAAAAGGTGCAGACTTTGTGTCCTGATCACAGAGTGTATAGCGAACCTGTACTCAGTGTTTACACATCAGTTAATATTGTAATGTTTTCCTTGACGGTTCCACAGTGACTGATTTACCATTCTGGTGTTGAGGCTCAGGATGACTGGAGGTCACTGTGGGGTCAGCGCGGGGTCACGGCAAGCTCACCGCGGGGTCGCCCTGATGCACATACAGACTTGCAGATGTGAGATTATGTTAATAAGCAGAGTGACATTATTGCACTCGACATCTCAAACTGAATAAATATTCTGCTTGTGTTTTGGGGAAATTCTGCGAGCAGGTGCTGCGAAATCAATCCGACGGATTTAGTGTCACTGTTAATTATCCGCTTCGGCTGTTTCCAAAGCGCTGATGAATTTAAAGGTAGAAATCCAACGCGGCCCTGAAAATGTCTCCGGGTTCATGACAAACCTGCAGATTTAGATGCTCTGAACGTGTCTTGTTGTTCTGTCTCTTCAATCTGCTTCATCACTTTCATCACGTCTATCAGTTCATTCACTCCCAACGATTCAGCTGCTGTTTGATCTGAAAGCGGCACCATTTGTTCCCAAACGTGTCCCCGTTTTATCCAAATCTTCATCAGTGGGTAATAAAGGAATCCTGTTAGTTTACACACTAAAGCGATTTCTCCCGCTGCTTTTATATTAGCTTTGGTGCTAAAACTCCAGGAGTCATTAAAGGAGTTCAGACAGATGGGCGTTCCCAAAACACCAGTTAATACAGATGCTAAACATTCTACTTTATTTCTACTTACTGATTGTAATGAGAATCAAAACAATCTTTATTTTAATTTAAAAAACATGTTTAGACAAAAAATACATATTCAGGGTTATACTGTAGATTTATTACTTATTTATGAAATAATCTTTTAAAGTCGTCAATTAAAGAAAGTTTAAATATTACCATATTATATGTTAATCCCATAAAATGTATTTAATATTCCTCTCATAGCTTTTATGGAATAAAAAAAAATAATAATGAAATAAAAAGTTTAAATAAATAACTGATGAGAAAAACAATCATGAACAATTTCAGAATTACAGAAAACATTTTACAAAAAGTAAAAAAAAAAATCTATTAACTATTTAACTATTAAAATTTTAAATACGTTTGATGTCATTTTATATACTTAGAATTAATTAATGTATTTGTAATATATTTTAACACATTTTACAATTTATTTTTCAATAAATGTAATAATAAAAAAATGGGGGCAGCTTCAATTTTAGCATTTTTTTTTATGTAAAAGAATTTTATGGAAAAAACCCTGAATAATTATTTACAGCTATTTTATTCATTGTTTTTTCCCTCTAATTGTAAGTTTTCTTTTCAGGTCTGAGCACTCTATTTTAAAGGAAGTTTTAATTATGCTTTTTTTTTTTTTTTAATGCAGACAATAAAGGTGAGAATGAACTCAGGTACACAGTTCTTCCCCTTTTGTTCGTAGAGGTGCTTTCAGCACAGAAGTGCATTGATCAGTGGCCTCATTATCCCAGTTTTATATGTTTAAGCTGAATACATTAACTGTGTTTTCCCTAGAAAAAGCTTCCAGCAGGTGTGGTGCATTATGCAAATCAATTATTTGCTTCAGCTGCCTTGAAAGAGTGGATAAGGGAGAAAAAGCTGAGGAGGAATGCACTGCAAGCAAGAAAAATCCTTATTCACTGGACCTTTTCGTCTTCTAAAAGAGGAAGAAGAAGTGGACGAAGAAGAAGAAGAAGAAGAAGAAGGAAGAAAACAGCAGGATGTCTTTAAAAAAAAGAAGGAATAAAGAAAAGGATGAATGACAGCATGCTAGGTTTATCATGTATAAATGTTCACGCACAAATCCCTCTTTCAAAATTTGCAGAGCAGAAGAGTGTGTGTGTGTGTGTGTGTGTGTGTGTGTGTGTGTGTGTGTGTGTGTGTGTGTGAGAGAGAGAGAGAGAGAACACTCTATTAGCAGTTATTTCCTTGCGTTTTTTCTCCTTCTTTTTCAGTATAAAGGGATTAGCTCTTTTCTTGCTAAGGTGCAGAGACACAAAAGCGGCTCGTCTCATTAGGAATAGACGACTGCTTTCCAATTTCAGATGGAATAAAGAATCTGCTCCAGTGCTCGCTGTGAGAGCGCTAATCACTTTAACCCTGAGAAAGCACAAGCAGCATGAATACAGAAATGAGGTCACGGCCCGTCGTAATTACAAACACTGGTAGGGTTTTTTTACACCGTGTGTCAGGAAGGTTCCCCATGACGTCCCGTCACCACAGAGTGAGATTACTGTCACTGTGTCCTCAACCTCTTCTGTTACGGCAGAGCAACAAGCTGCCGATGACTGACTGACTGACTCCGTCGCAACGACTCTGACGAACACTCGACACCCAGAAAGATTTGAGAATCTCATCCAATGTTTTTTTTTTTTTAATTGCTCTTTTTTTTTTTTTTTCTTGTGAAAAATAAATACACATCTCAGCAGGCTTTGGGTTTCTGTTATTGAACATTTGAAAACAAGAAATAGAAACAAACAAATAAATAAAAGCGTCATCAGTTTTTAACACTTGAGAACTAAAGACAAATAAAAATGAAATTTAAATAAAAACGGAATTTTCAGTAACTGCACATGCACGCGTGATTTCCACTCAGGAATGAGGCACAAATATAATAATAATAATAATAATAATAATATTAATATGTATATCAGCCGGGCAGTAGGTTAGTGATGTTAAGGTAATGTTTCAGGTCCACAATAACACACACTAGGTTGGAGATCTGTTTTGCTAAAATAAAGCTTTTTTTTTTTAGAAAACTAAAACTGCAGGATGTGATCTTCAAGGAAGTGGAATTCGTAGTGGTCATGAAGGCCAAACAGAAATGAGACGGTCTGGTCTACAGGGGACTTTCTAATTGCATCACCAGCTGTTTTTGTCCTTATCCTCATGTCAATGTAATATGGAGTATAAATTATACATAAAATCACAATGATCATGGTAAAAAGTGGGGGAAAAAAAGGCGTGGTTGGGGTTAACATGATATAGTGACTTTGTTGTTGTTGTTGTTGTTGTTGTTGCAGTGTTTGCACTAAAGGAACTAACAGAGCAGTGTGAAGGTAATTCACAGCTACATACCGCTCTGTGTTTCGGCCAAGGAAGACTTATAAAGTTCAATACCGGCCTTTAAAACTCCAGGATTGTTGCTTCTCTGTAAAACCCGTTATTGGACTTTGTTCTTGCAGTAATAAACGACACGTTGAAGTTTGGAATCTTCACCAGTTCCTCCTGCGGCGTTTATTAGCTTTGCTGCTCCTAAAACTCCAGGAGTCATTAATGAACTTCAGCCTTTTTGTTTCTCCTAGACCTCCACCATTTCATTAGGTTTATCGGCTCCTTGGTGTCCAGTTTCAGACTAATGTTTAGGTATTTAAGGCGTTTTTGTATCTCGCTTGATGCGATCACGACTCCTGAATTAGCAGCCAGTGAAATCTGCAGCCACTGGAACCCGTTAAAGGAATGTAACAGGAGGAAATCGGCTGAGAAGAATGCAGCTCATGGCGGTAACGCCATTTCCAGAAGAACAAACATGTTGCAGGCTGTGAAAGACCATCTGCAGCCTGCAATTAAAGTGTCGCTCCTATAAAGCACCGAGCCAAAAATATGGAAATAAAAGCGGAGGATTTTCTCTCAGTCACAGAATCGATGTTTACAACAACACGGGCAGCCCTTCTGACGCTCGCCGTTTCAGTGGAGAAAAATAGCACAAGACGTTTATGGATGGCTGCTCGTTTGCTTCTGTCTCGAGCTGACAAGAAACATTTACAAAAAAGAGGCATTTAGATGACCAGGTCAGCGCTCGGTCCCGGGCAAGTGACCCTCAGTGAAATAAAAGTAATGTAACAGTAAATAATGCAAAAATATAATCATGAAATAAAATCCTGTCAACTAATGAAGGACAAAAAGAAAAATCAGTTATGCCAAAATCAATCAAAAATAAATAAAAGTAATTAATTAATTAATAAAAATGTATATATGCATGTAGAAAATGCAACAATATATAATATATCACAATAACGTTAACAATATCCCAGTATTACAATTCATAGTCTGTTACGTATAAAATTATTCAACATTTATATATATATATATATAAAAACAGTAAATTACAGATAAATTTTTGTCCTTGTGTTTTTTGAAGGACCAGAAAAAGAAAAAAAACCTGTATAGTTGCACAGATGAGAATTTTTCCCTTCTCACGTCAGATCATTAAGTAAGAAAGCATCATGCACTCAGTGTTTACAAATATTTTTAGACTCTTTTCTCACCCCGATGTCCCCAAAATCCAGGCGAGGTGCTTTTGCTTCATCGAGCCGAGTCTCGCGGCCCTGAAAGTGTAACGAGGTTTAATGACACATGAAACGATGCTGAATTGTGGACAGATGTTCAAAATGGAGCCTCGGTCATGATTATAGCTCACACAATCCCTGAGAAGTGGAGCGTAAACAGAAGAGAGAATAAGTTTCTCAATGAGCTTTTCATAAAACCAAAGCACGTACCGAAGCACAACAAACCCTTATTAGCATTAGCAATGCGATTTTATCATTACATTATATATTTCGTCACTTTTAAACTTTTGCACATTTTACATACAGTCTGTGCAGATCAGTCAAGACGCGATGGACTTACTACAGAGTTAACAAGCAGCTTCTGTAGATACAACAACATACCATGATGCTATAGCTAGCTCTCAGCTTTGTAGCTTAGCTACGTTCAAAATAATGTATCTTGTCCTGTAAGAAGATTTACTGATAATTCAAAACATACAAGTTATTACTGTCCAGAATAAAGTTGCAGAATATTAGGACATCTATTAATGTTTACAAATGTGCAAGATAGGAAATGTATATAATCTCTACATGCTGAAATAAAAATACTGCCAAAACCAAGAAAACAACATTTTATTTAAACCTAAACATCCAATCATTTCTTTGTTAGCTAGCTAGTTAAATTAAACTAGCTAGTTAAGGAGGGCGGTCATGAGTTATGGTTAACTGTTGTGGTTAACCTCGCACACATACGTGCCGCTCCCTTCGGCCTCCTATTGATGAGGTCTGACAATTACCAGCGGATATCTTCTGACGCCTAGTGCATTTCATTGCCAGCTCATCAAACATACGAGGCGATATTAAAAAGTGTGGAGTCTAGTTTTGTAACATGCCAGCAGATGGCAGCACAAGGCTGCAGGCACAGTCACGGGGGCACCGACCTTCATAAGTCAGTGTGCCAAAAGACATCACCCTGTGTCCATCGGTAGCCGTGTGACTGGGACAATTCTGACCACTGTTATTTCATCATCGACAGAAAGTTAGTACAAAGAACAAATGTAGAGTTCTGCATGAAACGGGACAAGTCTGCCACAAATCTACCATTCAGCACATTTACTGCAATGCAGCAAAGACTCATTTGAGGTGTTTTGAGCGGTATGTGCGCTTCAAGACTGGAAGAACACTCAAAGACGACACGAGATCTGGAAGGTGAGCGAAACCCTGAAAATGTTTGTGACGTGTGAGTTGAATATGCGCCGTGTTGCTCCCAGGTTTGTCCCCAGGCTGCTGACTGAGAGCAGAAGGAGCACCACGTCAAAGTCTCCCAAGAACTCAATGTCAATGAATCATCCATCATGTCAAGGATTATTCCCAGTGACCATAACTTGGGTGTACAGATACGACCCTGAGACAAAACAAAACCTTCACAGTGGAAGACACCGTCCTTCCGCCGCTCGACCGGGTGCATACTCATTGTCTTTTGTGATATTTGTGGCATTGTGCATCGAGAATTCGTCCCCAGGGGGCGGACCATCTATCGCCAATTCTACTGCCAGGCTTTTAAGCATCTGAGGAAGAACATAGAATAAAAAGCAAAGATGATAGACAGAGCAAATCTTGAAACTTTTGATACGCCCTCGTATCAGCTGGGTCGGCTTTGGGTCAGCGCTTACGTATCAGCCGTATATACGTCTGATTGGGAGAAAACTCAACTCACAGGTGCAAGAAAAGTTCATGGGCTGCTTCAATGCAAAATAGTAATTTTCTGGCATTCAATCAAAGCAGGAGAGCATCTGTTAACCAGCCGGGGCAGTGGTGGCTCAGGGGACTGAGACTCTGGGTTGTTGAGCAGAAGGTTGGGGGTTTGAGCCCCTCCACCACCGGGTTGCCACTGTCAAGCAACAACCAGCCAATGGAGATGCAGCGTGTCCAAGAGGAATGGGTGGGTTGGGACAGGAATGGCTTCTGGTGTAAAACCTGCAGCAATCTGTGGATCAAATGATCCAATGTGGTGATTCATAGGAAAGGGAAAAGCCTGAGGGGGGGAAATCGATTAAACAGCCGCAACCATTTAGCCGGAGTTCTTTTTGATGGCATTCAGTCTGACATTAAAGTTTCATAAGCTGAATCATGTCTCCTCGTTATACACACTCAGAATTAGGAAACTATTTTTGGATGTCGGGCTTATTTTTCACAGTCTGAAAGATCCGGCCTAAATAAATAAAGCTTGTAGTTAACAAAGTGCAAACATTGTAATAAATGATTAACTTGTTGCTCAACACGTTATAATTAGAGTTGGAGAGATTGTAGCTGATGTTTTACTGTAGAACACACACTGCTTCAAATATATAATGTTAAATAGTCTAAAGGATGTTATTATTATTATTATTATTATTATTATTATTATTATTATTAAATCCCTACAAATAAATGATTTTATTAAAAAGAGAAAGCCTGTGCCAGGTTTCATGGTCACGTCCTGTACCGAAATAGTCATGAATCTTTATGAATCTTTTATCTGACTAAATAAACACCCGTCAGCTGCGTTTTATTGTCTTGTTGAACACACGTATTTACTTATTTTACAGTAAAAGTCTTCGGTCTGTACTTGGCCGAGTTACTCTGAGTTCCTGCAGGCGCTAAACACATCTCGAGGAGTCACATCTGCTCAGTTAGCGAGCATCAGAGAGAAACTCAAACTTCATACGTGGGTGGATTATTTATTATTTTAAAAGATGACATGCAGCTTCTGTTGACAGCTTCATTATTATATTTATACAACGTTCTGTTTGCACACTAATCAGACTGTAGACGCCGGTGTCTGTACCTCTAGGGGGCCATCAACATCTTTGAGTCTATTTACGGACCAATAAAGTTTAACTCCAATTGCAATCACTGGTAATTATACATTCAGTCCGTCAACTAATAACAACATGACAACAAACCCACCTGCTTACAGTAATATTGGCTATGTCCCTTTGTGCCACTAAACTAGCTGGAGGCCTGGACTCCACTGGCCCTCTGGACGTGTGTGTGGGGTATCGATGGGTACGGTGTGAGCCGCATCTCCGTATCAGATCACACATCAAGTGAGTAGTGGAGCCTTTGTGGATCGGACTGGTTTCCACAGAAAACACGACTCGTCAGACTAGATCCCGTCTCCCATCGCTCCCTGATCCACTTCTGATGCCCATTGTAGGAACTTTCAGTGGAGGACACCAGGGTCAGAATGGGCATCCGGGCCGCGCCATACAGTATGGAACAAATTGCAACGCACTGACTCGTTTATTTCAAAACCAGAATTCACCGTTTCAGCAGTTTGTGCTCCATTAGCTCTTCTGTGGGATCGAACCAGACGGAGTCGACTTCAGTCACCATGTGCATTACAGAACCTTGTGCCCCACGACTCTGTCACCGGGTCATTGGTTGTCATTTCTTGGCGCACTTTCGGTACGCACAAACCACTGCGTACTGGGACCGCCTCTCAAGACCTGCTGTTCTGGAGTTGCTCTGATCCAGTTGTCACACTGTGGCACACACACCTTCAGCCAAATCATTCATACATTTTACTACTTTCTAAAAGTTACGGTGTTATTGCAGATGGACTAAAATTATAATAATTATTATTATTATTATTATTATTATTATTATTATTATTATTATTGGTGTTGTTAGAAAAGACATGTAACATATCATCCGTTCTTGTGTAAAGGTGTCGCAGTTTTAAGTGTTGTGCAGCTCTGACAGAAGCGTCTGACCGAAGTGTCGCCCGCAGGCGGATCAAGTCACATTAAAAAATTCAATAGGAAACTCATATAATAAATCACCAGGCAGGACGGAGGAGACGTATGAATCAATCTTCATTCTGATGGAAAGGAACGGAAAAGCCGGCGGTGCTGTTTGTGGAAACGAAACTGGCGCTGTGGGCGGAATTTTCTATCTCTTCTGAGGATTTGTGGCGTGAGCACGTGGACCGCTGGAACACTTCACACGTCCAAATGAATTCAGGTTCATTTCTAAATTATTTTAAATAATTAATTCATTAACTGTGCACCGATAAAATTATATTCACCTCTTTGAACTTTTTTAATCAAACTGCAACCTTGGGATAATAATTAATTTATTATGAGCCTTTTTTTCTCTTAAAATTGAATCTATATAATTCGCTTCACAAGACCTGCAGTTCTGGAGTTGCTCTGATCCAGTCGTCTAGACATCACTCTGTGGCACACACACCTTCAGCCAAATAATTCATACATTTTACTACCGTCTACAAATTACCGTTTTATTTACGGATATTTATGGTTTTTATATTCTTCTTCTTATGATTATTATTATTATGGTTTATACACAGCAATGTGAATTTTTCTCAGTTTTAGATTAAATAGTTGATCACTGACTGGTGTAAAGCGAAGTTCTTTCACATCAAATCCCCGAGTGTTTTATTCCTTTTATTACTGCAAAAAGCTTTATTTATTAAACTGACATGTGATGCTTTTTATACATTTTTAGGTGCATATAATGTTTGCGAAACAAGCCGCACTACTGTCAGAGCTGCTGATATGGAAAATGAATCAACATCTTCGCAATCCAGATCTCAAAAGCCGTGATTTAAATATTATAGATTTATTTTAAGATTTCCTGTTTTAGCTATACTAGGTGAAAAAATCTGTATGTTTTATCTTTTTTTTTTTTTTTTTTTTTTTTCACCATCTGGGAGCAGCCCCTTTTTTTAATGAGCGCTGAATAATTTCAGTCTAAAACGGAGCCTAAGTGGAGCAACACACTATGGATTTTAAAAACGCTCGATATATCCCGCTGCCTCACGTGGCCTGATCTCTGCTCTAAATTATCTGGAGTATTAAGACACAGATTTACCTCTGCAAACGTATAAATTATTGATAGTCACAGGAGGAGACACGTCTACTTTCTTCTGACCTTCATTCTGCTAAAATTGGGTTTTAAGGACCCACACGTCTGCTTTTTTCTTTGTGAAAAGAGGGTCAGCAGAACCAAAATGGAGTAATTAGTAAAATCCTGTGTCCTTCTGAAGGTCATTCTTTCATCTCGATCCGCGTAATAAGCCGCTGGTCAGACGAACGAGGAGTTAATCCGTTGAGTTGTCCGTCCCATCCAGACTCCAAACGCTAATATGATTCATTTGGGGTTTTTAATTCGGCATGCGGAATGAAAATCATCCGTAACATGGCGCAAAATGTCATTTTCAGGTTTTTTTTTATTAAGGTTGTCTTTCCGGCATCTTACATCGACCGCGTGTCTCTTGTACACCCGTCTCATCTGGGTTTTAAAAATCAATTCAATCCAAAATCAATAACTCGAGGGTCACCATACAGATTTGCTTAATCAACGTGACAAAGAAATAAAGAATAGAAAAATCCACTTCATTTAGCTTCAAAAAGAAAAAAAAAGTAGAATCCTAAAGAGAAATATATTCAGAATAATCAGAACTCAGGTGCTTTTCACCGTAACAAGACTTCAGCTCAGCCTGTACTGCATGAATTAAATGAAATTTAAATTGTCTTCTCAAACTTTTGCCATTTTCATTTGAAAGACTTTTTGGGATTTGCATTGCTTACAGTTTTATAAAACATTGATGCTTGTTCTGGATTTGTGATGTGGCGGTAAAGACCCGTACAGTACAGTGTTTCCAGGCGGAAATGAAAGGCCGTGAACATTACAGCGTAAACACACAGTTTGAGGAAGTCAGGAATGCCGTCGCCGGTGTAACGACTACCAACATGGTGGATTATTTCCTCCAGCACTGCTCTGGGTGTCAAACTCTAGAGAACACATAACACATGCCAAAATACATGGTTTTGTCTTTTAAAGTGAAATCCTTGTGCTACGGCAGAGCGAGTTCGGTGTCCGTGTGACGGGAGCTTTCAGAGCCGCGGGTCGCACGTCTCCAGCCGACGCGACTCCGCTAGATTAGACTCAGATCAGTGACGCGCACCGGCTCAAAGACACCAATTCAGACTGGATTTCAGATGCTGCTGAGACTTGAGGGACTTTAACAGGGCGGGAAAATTCCTCCCACAGGCTGGTGCAGGCATCACATCCTCCGTCCATCATTACGCTATAAAGCCGTTACAGAAATCTCAGCCGCTTTGGAATCTCAGTTCGTCAGTACGTCTCAAACGAAATAGAAATAATGATGTTGGAAAAGTCTCTCTGTGCAAACCGTGAACAGTGACGACTTTATTCAAGCTATATTTGACTACCAACAATTTGCAGCGGTTTTTTTTTTTTTTTTACTTTAATATAAAAATTTATCACTATGTAACATGTATTATAATATAATATTCTGCTCAGCTCTATGGTTAACAGGGAGTCAAGTCAGGGAACAAAACTGCACTTGAAGGTGATTTTGAAAATCAGACAGACGAGGCCGAGTCATTAGCAACTCAGACAGTGAATCATCAGCGTTTTAGCTAATGACTAATCTGAGTCGATACCTCATTAGCTACAGCAGGTGGAGAAAACGCTCCCGCTATTATCACCGAGCATGGAGGCGATCAGAATGAGATCAGCTTTACAAAGCATGAACAGTCGAGTGACTCGGAGAGGAATCGTTTCACCGCCGATTCATTAACGCCCGGGTCAAGTGAGGGAACCTGAAATCAATCACTCCGTCTCCTAAAGCCGCTTTCCTTATCTATGATGGATGGATTTCATCCTCCGAATGCTCATAAATGCATTACTGAGTCTAATCACAGAGCGTCTGATTATTAGTCAGGACGCTGAATAGCAGCCGCCGTGTCTAATAAACACGCTTCATTCTTCTGCTTTTAAACTGGAAACGTCATTACTCCATCTTTGGCGGCGTTTTTCACCCAACCCGTCTCCTGCTTTTACTCATCGATCTGTATTTAAACACGACTAAGCAAATGTTACGGATTTCTCGAGCCTGGTGTTAGACCTGCTGGATCCCATTTTAGCCCTGATGATGCAAGGGAGAAGAAATCAGTCAATTTTTCCCATTTCGCTCTCGGATTGGTGAAGATGTCGATATGTGTATACGTTCTATTTATTCATCTTCTTCTATACCTACGACCTGGAGCCAAGCCCAGGAGACTTTGGGTTCGAGGCAGGGTACACCCAATCCTCCGCAGGACACACACACACACACACTATACGTAACCTAATCTGCATGTCTTCGGACTGCGGAGGAAACTGGAGTACCCCGAGGAAACATACACACTCCATGCACACAGACCCCAGGCGGAAATCAAACCCGCGACCCTACAGGCGCGAGGCCACAGTGCTAACCATTACATCACCATTTTGTAAGGATTTAGAACCATGTGATGTGAAACTCAGCAATGTGATCAATGATAAACCTCCAATAAAGACTAAGAGGATTTAAAAAATTAAATTATGGGGAATAGATGTCCAAGAAAGGACATACAGTACATAATGTAAAAAAAAAAAGTAAAAATAACTGAATTTGCACCAAATCACAGATTATCTGATTTGGTTAATCAGCATTGTTATGACAAAAAGATCATCTGGAAAAGACAAAAAGGGCAAACTGTCTGCCAGAAATACTGTAAGAAGTGAAGAGATGGGAGTGATGTTTTTAAAGGTGTACAAACTTTTGCATTCTTCCATAGAATTTAGGCTCAGTCCAAAGCAAGAGTATATCGAGTTTATAAGAGCTCAGCATGTAACTTATAATATTACTACACATACACCAAAAATGATAATAATAATAATAATAATAATAATAATCTCTTTCACTTGTAGATTTTGAAACCTCTTGGTTTTCAGGTCGGTACAGAACCGTGACCCTCAGCGCTGCGTTTTTATCTCCCTAAATATCCAAATGTTAGATACATGTGCACGTATTTCACCATTTTAATGCTTTATAAATCATTTCTAATATCTCATTTTTGTTTGCAGGAGTAATTCCCTTTAAGCTCGTTGTAGAGCCGCTGGTTTAATTTTCATCCGAGTCTCGACAGGAATAAAAATGGATTGACAGCAGCTGATGAATCATCAGGGCTTGCAGTGGATTAACCCGGCGCTTCTGCAGCGTACGAGGTATTTACTCGGAGGAAAATGATAAAAATAAAAAAAAAGAGAGCGAAAGAAATCCACACAAGCATATCTCATCGAAGGAGTGCAGGATGCTGGGTAATTTCAGGGGTCACAATGGAGGGTCAGGTTCTGGATAGAGAGGCAGAGCGGGTCTGAGACAGTTATTATTTCATGAGATTTTAAATTTAGTCAATAAAATGTTCAGGGTCAAAAAAAAAAAAAAAAAACGGTGCAGATGTAAAGTAAAGGCCAAACAGGATGAGGTTTACAGGAAATGTAGCTGTAACTGTTTGGAAAATCCTGATGTCAACCTGAAATCATTTTTTTCTCTGTAACATTTCACCTTTAATAGCTCTGTGCTGCTGCTGAGTTTGAGACTCTGATTGCTCAGATCAAAAGGTTCAGCTGCAGTCAGAGCGTGGTCCTTTTAATCTGTTAAAAATTTCAGATAAAACAAAAAAGTGTGATTTTGTGTCATGCGCACTCCTAACACGACCGGCACTAGGACCTGGAAGTAGTACGGTCGCTATTAAGGAAGCATAAAAGGAGACAAGATGGCTCCACACATTGCTCAGTCATTGAGTTTGCCCATGCTATCGCCGACGCTCTGCCCGTCTAATCGTGAGTACTCACTTTCTTGGGTTTTGCTTTCGATTGAGTGTGTGTTATTAGAACTCAAGTTTATTTGTGTTTATTTGTGCTCTCACTCCGGGAGAGTTCTAAAAATAAACAGCGTCACAGTTCTAAAAATAAACAGCGTCATAAACAGCAAAATATCCTGTCTGTTCGCGCTATTTCTGCGTTTGGGTTTACCATCCACGCTACAGGGCTAACTGCTAGTCTTCTGGTCCGTCTCCGTTTGTTTGTGACAGAATGAATGAGCCATCAGCAGTAAACCCAGTGGATTACGCTCACCTCTGCGATGTGGTTGATCAACATGCTAAGCGGTCTAAGTAGGGGACCGCGAACTGTTGGCCATAAAGTGGGCCTTGGAGGAATGGCGACACTGGCTCCAGGGCACCAGAGAGCCATTCATTGTCTGGATCACCAGAACCTCATCACCATCCGTTCACTGAAACAGCTGAACCCCAGACAGGCGCAGTGGGCTTTATTTTTGGAAGACTACAACTTCCACCTGTCATACCTCCAAGAACACCAAAGCTGATGCCCTTTCACGACAGTATGAGGAAGACGTCCCCCGGGCAGACCCCGTGCCTGTCCTGCCACCTACCAAGATCATCGCACCGCTCCGTTGGGACATTGAGACGAGGGTTCGCCAGGCACAGGCTGCAGAGACCGAACCGGCAGGTGTGCCGCCTGGACGACTCTATGTGCCCAACATCGTCAAACCAGAGGTTCTACAATTCATCCAATGCGCCTTCTGGTGGCCCAACATGAGGAGGGACATTGATGAGTTCGTCTAGGCGTGCCCAGTGTGCACCCGGGCCAAAGACAGCAATCGACCATCTCCAGGAGAACTTCAACCACCCCCAGTTCCCCGTCGGCCCTGGACACACATTGCTGTCGACCATCACGGGCCTGCCGGTTTCCGAAGAAAAGAACACCATCCTCACGATCGTCGGCCGGTTCTCCAAAGCTCTCCACTTGGTGGCCCTCACCGGACTCTCGTCAGCCAAAAACACAGCCAAAATGATATTAGAACACGTAGTCCGCCTGCATGGGTTCCCAAGGGACATCGTCTCGGACAGGGGGCCCCAGTTCACCTCACGGTTCTGGAAGGCCTTCTGCTGTCTGATTAATTCCACCTGTAGTCTGTCTTCTGGATACCACCCACAGACTAACGGTCAGACGGAACTGACCAACCAACAAATGGAGCACTACCTGAGGTGCTTTGTCGCTGATTGCCAGTGCTCCTGGGCCCGCTACCTCATTTGGGCAGAATTATCACATAACCTCTACGTCTCCTCCGCCACCAATCTAAGCCCATTTGAGGCATGCTACGGTTTCCAGCCTCCGATCAAGAACCGGAGGTTGAAGTACCGTCGGCCCAACAGTTGGTCTGCCAGTGTCGACGGCTCTGGAACCAAGCAAAAAATGCCATCCGATGCTCCAACACCCGCTACACCCTCCAACATCGCCGTCAACACCCCCGGGACGACAGTTCCAGATAGGTGACAAGGTATGGCTATCTACCAAGAACCTACATCTACGGACAGAATCACGGACGCTCTCCCCCAGATTCATCGGTCCATACCGCAGCACCCTCCGGATTAACCCTGTCACCTACCGGCTCCACCCGGTATTCCATATATCCCAACTCAAACTCTTCACCACTTCCCCTATGGTTCGACCCACCCACCCTGCTCCCCCTCCCCAAATCATTGAGGGCGGTCCCGCTTATACCATATGTCGGATCCTTGATTCGCGGCCTCGGGGCAGAGGATTCCGGCATGGTTCATTCTCGACCCCGAGCTAATCCAGGACTACCGTCTTCGGGTATCCTCCACCCCAGGACCATCGGGTGCCGGTCCTGGACAGGGGGGTACTGTCATGTGCACTCCTAACACGACCGGCACTAGGACCTGGAAGTAGTACGGTCATTATTCAGGAAGCATAAAAGGAGACAAGATGGCTCCACACATTGCTCAGTCATTGAGTTTGCCCATGCTATCGCCGACGCTCTGTCCGTCTAATCATGAGTACTCACTTTCTTGGGTTTTGTTCTTCCACTTGTTGCACCTCAGTGCCAGGACTTCTGCATTCTTCTGACTGCCTCCTTCAGTGGGTTTCCATGGTAAGTCTGCTGGTTTTTACTTCTATCTGTGTGATGGACTTTGCAGGTTACCCGCCCAAGGTTACCAATCCGTCATGTCCGGGTATATGGTCCTTGCCACGTAGCTAGAAGTTTCCTAGCAGATGATGATGGGAGTAATAGCAACGTCTTCTGTCCAGGGTTAAATTCCCGATGCCGGGCATGCTGCTGTGTTCACCTTGGCCACTTCTCTATACCTTTTCAGCCATTCCCACATTTCCAGGACATAACTTACAATCCCTTATGCCGGGGTTTCAGATGGTGCCCCCCCCCCAGGACCAGGTCTGTAGCGCCCTTGCACAGGCAGCACCCTGTATACAGCAACTCAAAAGGTGAGAGGCCTGTAGACGCCTGTGGTACATCTCGGTATGCAAAGAAAGGGTAGCCACTTATCCCAGTCCTTTCCAGTGTCTGTAACTAATTTTAGCGATACTGTAAAAAGCGACTCTGTGTCACTGATGTTACTGTCCTTAGTGTTGTTGTTGTTGGTGTGCAGTTCCAATTAAAAGTTTGATCTCACACTATTTAAGACACAGAGGTTAGCCTTCCTTCGAAAGCAAGACCAAACCTGAGCTCTGCTGCAGAGGAGAAGTTCATTTAGAGTCACCAGTCTCAGAAATCACCAATTAACAACCAGCACCTCAGATTAGAGCCGTTATGAAGCTTTACAAAGCAGAAGTAGCAGATATACATCTCAATATCAACTGTTCAGAGGAGATTATTGTGTGTTTTATATAAACACCTTCAGTATTGTTTTACAGTGTAGAGAGAAATAAACATCAGGAAAGAGCATGGAGTTAGAAGGGGTGTATAAACTTTTGAGCGGTAGTGCAGCTCTGTCACTAGTGCTTCTGTTATTGTCGATGTTTGTTATTATTCTCAGTGGTGTTACTGCCTGTATTAATAACGTAATAACTAAATTAATAATTACTAACTGTAGTGACTTTAAATGAGATCACAGCATTAAATATCGAGAGCGTTTTGCTCCGCCAGAAAATCAACATGTTGAAATGCTGCTGCTGGAACAGAACGACAATAACGACATGAACTGTAACTGTAAACAGATCAAATGGCAGAATAAGGCGATCCTTCAGTTTGGGATGAGAAGCGTTGAGGACGTGCCGGTCTCTGAGACGCTGTGAAATGGAGTGTAGTAATGAGATGTTGCTTTTCTGTCCCTGATAGAATAAACGCCGCGCTAAGTGTCGACGCGAGACCGAATTAGCTGGTGATTTGGACGCAGCAGTGAACTTTAGACTTCGTTTTTATCTGTAACTGAAAATATCTCTTTACTGCTCGATGTTTTACTGTCGGTTAAAATCAAGTTTCCTTTTTTTTTTTTTTTTTTTTTTGCTGCTGAAACTTTTTACACATCCATTTCAGCGTGTATTCTACTGAACAAACTAACAACTAATCTTTAGTTTCTTTCTTTATTTTTCCATCTAAATGCAAATTTCCATTAAGGATGTGCGCAGTGCAAAGCTTCTTAATGTCAAAGGTGAAGATTAATCCCAATGACTGCGACAGCAGCAGGCGGTGATGTGCATGTGAGCTTAAACAGAGTAAATATCAGATTTATTAAGTGTTCTCCAAGTCGGGTTCGAGCGGCTTCTCGGGGTGTTGTGGTGAATTTATTGCGACAGTTATCTCAAATCTGAGCGAGTGTGATGGAGCGCTACACAGCTGCCAGTGACAAAATGGTGAAGTGTTATAAATAAATAGGCTCCGTTTGTCAACCTGGTCACAAATATAGCTTTTTTTATGTCTTAAACGATACCAAAAAAAAAAAAAGGAATAATAAAAAAATAATAACAAAGACAAATCCTGAGTCTTATTTTAAGTTGCCAACTCTTTATTACATCTGTCCTGAATTATGACTCTTTATGCAGTGAAGTGATCGCGCAGAGGTTTCATATGTAGCATTACAACCATCTCTTTTTTTATACTTTCTGTTTGTTTGATGATAAGATTCAAAAAAGACATTTTTAGGATTGATGGAGTTTCTGTTTTAACTCCTGATTATTTTTCTATAATCTGTTCTCACTTCCACCACCAGTCAAAAGTTTGTACACCCCTTCTAACCCCATGCCCGTTCCTTTTTTTTCTACACTGAAGGCGTTTATATAAAACACACAAGAATCTCCTCTGAACAGTTGATATTGAGATGTATATCTGCTACTTCTGCTCTGTAAAGCTTCTAATCTGAGGTGCTGCTTGAGGTTCATTGGTGATTTCTGAGGCTGGAGACTCTAAATGAACTTCTCCTCTGCAGCAGTAAGTTTTGGTCTCGCTTTCCTGGGAAGGTCTTCATGAGACACAGTTTCATCATGGAGCTCGATGGGGTTTACAAACACACTCGACAGGGATGTTCTTATAAGTTGTTATTTCTAGACTGGACTCCTGAAGCTCACTTCTGGCAGGTCTGCCTCTGTCCACCATTTGTCTTCTGCAGATGATCCAGAATGCAGCTTCATGACTTGTTTTCAACCTTCCTACAGTAAGTTCTCCCACACCACCCCATGTCTTTGCTCCCTCCACTGGATCCCTGTAGCTCAAAAACGACACAGAACCTGCTCATATATCAGCTCAAATTACACCTCGCACCGCACCACGTTTCCTCCGATTCTGCAGCACTGCTCGCCTGGTCCCACCGTCTCTCAGGAATTGAGGAAGACGTGCATCTAGACTGTTTTCTGTTCTGGCTCCCAAGTGATGGAATGAACGTCTTCTAACTGTCCGTATAGCCGAGTCCAAGGCAATCTTTAAACTGCGACTAAAGACCGATCTGATTCTTAGGTATTTGGGTTAACCCCATCCACCTCCCACCCTGATCACCCTGAGCCACATTCCCACTACATTCCCAAAAAATAGGATAAATGCACCAAGAACTTCTGCTACTACAGGAATGCAATAGAAACCATTAAGGACAATGTAGTGTCTCCCTTGATGTAGAGCTGCCACGCTTTTTTTGTCTATAAATAGTCTGGTGAGGATGTGGTCAAAGTAAGACGCAGTAACCAGGACATAGTAACAATAAAATTGAGCAGTTAACAGCTTAACTCACACTTAACTTAGTGACTTCATTGACACACCACAAGCATGGCGCAGACGGGAAAGACTGGACGGCGTCCTGACCGGATCCTTATTGGGACGTCACGCCGATGTTGCTCCAGAGTTAACAGAGCTCACACAGCGCCCTCTTCAGGTTTGTGGTATGACCGTGGTAAGTTCGTGCCACATTGTAGTAGACTGCATTAAGGATTTACGAAGCACTGATACTGGAGACTCCTTCTATACATTTTGCACGTTTTGAAATTATAATGTATTTGAAGGACAAACCCTGTCTGTCCAATCAGAATCCAGACTTCAGCACCAGTGTAATTTAATTCACGCCACAGCTTTTACTTTAAACATTTAATAGTATTACGGAGTTTCGTACTAACACACAACATTATGCAACAAATCATACGTGTTCTGTTTTACACCTATGGGAAATCTATGTGAGTTGTTGCTGAATAAGGTTGAATGATGATTTCTGAAATCGTATTTATTTTACTTTAAGTCCTTATGAATAAGAGAACAATAGCGTTGTTTCAAGTTCAATTAAATGCACAGCAAATATTTTCGCATAAACAGCGCGACAGCTAACGGGGTGGTTGTTTCCTCTCAGCCTGACAGACGCGCTGTGTTTTCTTCCTGTCACGTTTACAGAGTCTCCGCACAACACTGACGCGCGACTGTTTGAGGAGATCAACCTGCTTGTGCTCTCTTGTTGTTCTCATTTTGCCGCTGCGCTTGTCAAACAACTCGAGGGTCTCAACAAATCCCAAATATGCAAAAAAGAAATAAAGGAAACAAAATGGAGGAGAAATAATGAAGTGTGAGGATGAGACGGCTGCGGCGGGTGAGACGGGGATTAGAGAGCCTCGACTCAGCCTCGACTCGCCCCAGAAATCTGACAACGCCGTCAGCAGACGTCTCTCCTAACTCCATAAAAAACCCTCGGAATCGGGAGAAGTTGGTGCGCCGGGCGTTAACCTGCTGCTGTCTGTCTAATTGGGTCTTCATCACAGTCAGCAGGGAGCCGTGCTACTAATTACAACAGCTGGGGCGCAGGAGCAAAGCATGATGGGAAATGCACCTGAGAGCCTCCTGAGACAAGTTCTATGTAAATGAATAAGATGTGTAAAAAAAAAAAAAGGAAAAAGAAAAAAAAATAATAATAGAGAGAATATTGTATGGGTCTGAGCACTCCATCCACTACAGCTGTGTGCAAAAGTTTGTGCACCCCACACTGCTTAAAAGTTTCTGGAAGATTTTAATCTGTTTGATCTCTTTAGAACAAAAATTAAATAAGAGCATTTCAACAGTTGTTTGGATGTGCTTTAAACAATAAATTAATATTTTCATTATATTCTGACTGAATATGATGTTTGTTTTACTTCCTGTGCGATTATCAACATTTTATCATTTATAATAATATTAATAATTATTATAGATATTTTTTGTTTGTTTAGTCATGGAAATGACAAAACCGGGGCCTGATCACTTCCGAGCCATGAGAGAGTCCAGGATCTATGAATATATATTGTATGAATATGCAAAATGTCTCCATGTCCACCTCTCAATGCTAACATTGCGATCATTAGCTACAGTAACTTGGCTAGGCGGTCGGCTAGCTGCTACTGTAGTAGACTAGCTGCCATTAGTAGCAGGTTCAGTTCAGTACAGAAGCTACAGTACATCTGATATTATTAGGAGGTGGCAGCTGGTGCAAAGATTTTTGGGGGGGTGCAAACAAAATTAATAGGCATTTATCATGTGACAGCGCATCATTACTACTAGTATAAAATAAAGTCCTGACTCACATCACATCCAGTCAGCAGCTCCGCTCGCCATAAGAAGTGCTGGAAGACTCGCTGAGAATCACATGGTCCAATCACATGAGCCCAAATATTTAAAAACAATACTGATTCGGTAAGAACAAAAGTGGGAGGGTTCGGGTGCACAGAGCTCCGCCCCAAGGATGATTTGTCAAGATCCAATCGGAGCTCAGCCTCAAGTCACATGCTTTTCAAAAATTTCCATGCCTACATAGACGCTCGTTTATGTCCGGCGCCCCGCGTACACCAACACAAATGAACGTAATACAGTTTCAATTTTTTTAATTGCAAATAAATTATATCGGATTGGGATCTGGGGAATTTGGAGGTGGGGTCAGGGGCCTTGGGCTCTTTGCTTGCTGTGGCCCGTGTGCCGTGAGCTGTGGTGCACTGGGTCTTCTCGTGCCTTTCTATCGTCGCCAGCATTGACTTTTCCCAGTAATCTTGTGCTGCATTGGATTTTCTGTGGAATCAGATCGGACAGACCGGCCTTGGGTTCCCGCCGACAAGGATGAGCCTCGGGTGCTCGGGAACCTGTCACCAGTTTACTCTGATACAACTGATGATCAATGTTAATGTGTTAATGTTACTGTAGGGCTGATTGGTGTATACAGTCGTGGCCAAAAGTTTTGACAATCACATAAATATTGGAACTTGGAAAGGTTGCTGCTTAAGTTTTTATAATAGCAATTTGCATATACTCCAGAATGTTATGAAGATGATCAGATGAATTGCATATTCCTTCTTTGCCATTAAAAAAAAAACTTGAAAAAATTGAATCCTGAAAAAAACTTTCCACTGCATTTCATTGCTGTCGTTAAAGGAGCTGCTGAGATCATTTCAGTAATCGTCTTGTTAACTCAGGTGAGAATGTTGACGAGCACAAGGCTGGAGATCATTATGTCAGGCTGATTGGGTTAGAATGGCAGACTTGACATGTTGAAAGGAGGGTGATGCTTGAAATCATTGTTCTTTCATTGTTAACCTGGTGACCTGCAAAGAAACGCGTACAGCCATCATTGCGTTGCATAAAAATGGCTTCGCAGGCAAGAATATTGTGGCTACTAAGATATATCAACCTAAATCAACAATTTATAGGATCATCAAGAACTTCAAGGAAAGAGGTTCAATTCTTGTTAAGAAGGCTTCAGGGCGTCCAAGAAAGTCCAGCGAGCGCCAGGATCGTCTCTTAAAGAGGGTTCAGCTGCGGGATCGGAGCGCCACCAGTGCAGAGCTGCTCAGGAATGGCAGCAGGCAGGTGTGAGCGCATCTGCACGAACGGTGAGGCCAAGACTTTTGGAAGATGGCCTGGTGTCAAGAAGGGCAGCAAAGAAGCCACTTCTCTCCCAAAAAAAACATCAGGGACAGATTGATCTTCTGCAAAAAGTATGGCGAGTGGACTGCTGAGGACTGGGGCAAAGTCATATTCTCGGATGAAGCCTCTTTCCGATTGTTTGGGGCATCTGGAAAAAGGCTTGTCCGGAGAAGAAAAGGTGACGCTACCATCAGTCCTGTGTCATGCCAACAGTAAAGCATCCTGACAGCATTCATGTGTGGGGTTGCTTCTCATCCAAGGGAGTGGGCTCACTCACAATTTTGCCCAAAAACACAGCCATGAATAAAGAATGGTACCAAAACCCCCTCCAACAGCAACTTCTTCCAACAATCCAACAACAGTTTGGTGAAGAACAATGCATTTTCCAGCACGATGGAGCACCGGGCCATAAGGCAAAAGTGATAACTAAGTGGCTCGGGGACCAAAACGTTGAAATTTTTGGGTCCATGGCCTGGAAACTCCCCAGATCTTAATCCCATTGAGAACTTGTGGTCAATCCTCAAGAGGCGAGTGGACAAACAAAAACCCACTAATTCTGACAAACTCCAAGAAGTGATTATGAAAGAATGGGTTGCTATCAGTCAGGATTTGGCCCAGAAGTTGATTGAGAGCAGCCCAGTCGAATTGCAGAGGTCCTGAAAAAGAAGCGCCAACACTGCAAATACTGACTCTTTGCATAAACGTCATGTAATTGTCGATAAAAGCCTTTGAAATGTATGAAGTGCTTGTAATTATATTTCAGTACATCACAGAAACAACTGAAACAAAGATCTAAAAGCAGTTTAGCAGCAAACTTTGTGAAAACTAATATTTGTGTCATTCTCAGAACTTTTGACCACGACTGTAGACTCTAAACATTGTACTAAACATTTTCTAGTGTTTTAGGTCTGACATGATAAATGGGTTCATACTTTCATGCAATAATATTAAAATGTTAAAATGTTTTCAGAAATATATTTTAATTTATTGTGCAATTATAGCAGATTACTAAGTGGTCTACCTGACATACGTCCAAAGAAAACTGCCACTGAGCGTGAAACGGCTTTAGCTTTACTTCACATGCGGACGTGTGAATATAATATCAGTGAAACTGACCTTCAGGTGATTTATTTCCAGATTTGATGATTGTTCCTGTCACCATGAATCTCGATACCAGACTCCGGACTGCTGCCATAAACAGACCATGAAACAGTATTAAAGAAATTGCATGAGCTAGTTATATTTCTTTAAATAAATAAAAGTGCATAAAGGTTAAAAATGTGTCTGGCGCTGCTTATTTGTTTGTGTCTCTACATGAAGTGAATGTTTCTTTTAGATTGAAACAATCTGTAATCAAACGCTCGGCAGCACATGGAGTAGAACACGGCGTGCGCGCTGGCGGCGGTGGCAGGCTTCACGCCGGCTCCTTCATCCTGTTTATTGTTCATCCACTCGATGGAGCGCCGTGATCTGAAGCCACAACTGCTAATTCACATTACACATTACACACTTCTGTAATAAACAGTTTAATGACATCGGCGTCGGCCGCGACTGGGTTTCGCTTAACGCCGAGCATGGCCACCTTCTCCTGGGCTGTGGAATTGCTCCATAACTTACTAGAAGATGATGAAGATCACGAGTGAGGTTTTTTTTTCCTGAAACAGTGTCTCTCTCTTTCTCTCCCTTTCTCTCTGTCACACACACAAACACACACACTCACACACAATGGGCAAAATATTTATTCTTAATTAAACTGGCGGTGTGTGACCGGCCGGAGGGAACACGATAAGTGTAATAAACTTTGCAGAATAGACGGACAATAAACACAGTCAGGTTTACAGGAGCAGCTGTTTATCAGCCACGTTGTGCTGTTTTTCATTCCAGAAAGATCACGCATTTTCTCCTTTGCATAATGCGTTGTTACTTTTTGATGTTCATCATTTGCGTATGCCTCGTATCATTCGTCATGTAGAACTGGATCCAGCTGAGCGGGGTTTGAGATTTAAGATCTTTTATATAAAACGTAATAATAAATGAACACACAGGGGAACAGAAACACTTGACGAGAAGTGACACTGATCCCACTGTAGAGCTTAATTACAAATTCTTTTAATTACCAGCTTTAATGTTCGGACGTATATCTGGACGTGTAATTGTTATCACTGAGGTGGGCGTGACTTTGTGATGCACATGCATGGACATTTAAAACACTTTACAATACAAGAGCATTTCTTTTACATTTGCACCAATCAGCCACACACTAACACCATGGCCAGGTGAACTGAATAACACTGATGTTCAGTTAATCCCCAGAGAAGTGAACTGGTCACAGGATCCTGGGCACCCGAGGCTCACCCATGCCCCGACCCCGCCTCCAAACTCCTCTGATCCCAATCCGATCCAGCTCCCATGGGACACCGAACAAACAAATCTGATCCACGGAGTCCCTGACCCACAACACAAAACACACCACAGCGCCCCCCAGAGGTCATGCAAAGACACTCCCTGAGGGTCCAGAGCCACGCCAGTGGACAAACCATTAACATTAAAACCACCTATGTTTTGGGTTCCCAACTGTAGACAGATCGGGGATTTACTGCCAGCGATACTCTGATTCTTAATACAGTACAGTACATCACACACCTCTGATTAAAAAAGATCCAGTCTGAATGGAGGAGGGGTTTAGTCAGATGCAGGTCCATAGTAGTAGTCCACCTGTAGTCCAGTTCATACATTATATCAGCTGATCACATCTGTCTGCTGATCACACCTGTCTACTGATCACAATCTGTCTGCTGATCTCACCTGTCTGCTGATCTCACCTGTCTTCTTATCACACCTGTCTGCTGATCTCACCTGTCTGCTTATCACACCTGTCTGCTGATCTCACCTGTCTACTGATCTCACCAGTCTACTGATCACAATCTGTCTACTGATCACAATATGTCTACTGATCACAATCTGTCTGCTGATCTCACCTGTCTACTGATCTCACCTGTCTGCTTATCACAATCTCTCTACTGATCACAATCTGTCTACTGATCTCACCTGTCTACTGATCACAATCTGTCTACTGATCACAATCTGTCTGCTGATCTCACCTGTCTACTGATCTCACCTGTCTGCTTATCACAATCTCTCTACTGATCACAATCTGTCTACTGATCTCACCTGTCTGCTGATCACTCCTGTCTACTGATCTCACCTGTCTACTGATCACAATCTGTCTACTGATCTCACCTGTCTACTGATCTCACTTGTCTACTGATCACAATCTGTCTACTGATCACAATATGTCTACTGATCACAATCTGTCTGCTGATCTCACCTGTCTACTGATCTCACCTGTCTGCTTATCACAATCTCTCTACTGATCACAATCTGTCTACTGATCTCACCTGTCTACTGATCACAATCTGTCTACTGATCTCACCTGTCTACTGATCTCACTTGTCTACTGATCACAATCTGTCTACTGATCACAATCTGTCTACTGATCACAATCTGTCTGCTGATCTCACCTGTCTACTGATCTCACCTGTCTGCTTATCACAATCTCTCTACTGATCACAATCTGTCTACTGATCTCATCTGTCTACTGATCACAATCTGTCTACTGATCTCACCTGTCTACTGATCTCACTTGTCTACTGATCACAATCTGTCTACTGATCACAATATGTCTACTGATCACAATCTGTCTACTGATCTCACCTGTCTACTGATCTCACCTGTCTACTGATCACAATCTGTCTACTGATCTCACCTGTCTACTGATCACAATCTGTCTACTGATCTCACCTGTCTACTGATCACAATCTGTCTACTGATCTCACCTGTCTGCTGATCACACCTGTCTACTGATCTCACCTGTCTACTGATCACAATCTGTCTACTGATCTCACCTGTCTACTGATCTCACCTGTCTACTGATCACAATCTGTCTACTGATCTCACCTGTCTACTGATCTCACCTGCCTGCTGATCACAATCTGTCTACTGATCTCACCTGTCTACTGATCTCACCTGTCTACTGTTCACAATCTGTCTACTGATCTCACCTGTCTACTGATCACAATCTGTCTACTGATCTCACCTGTCTACTGATCACAATCAGTCTACTGATGTCACCTGTCTGCTGATCTCACCTGTCTACTGATCTCACCTGCCTGCTGATCACAATCTGTCTGCTGATCTCACCTGCCTGCTGATCACAATCTGTCTGCTGATCACACCTGTCTGCTGATCTCACCTGTCTACTGATCACAATCTGTCTACTGATTTCACCTGTCTACTGATCACAATCTGTCTACTGATCTCACCTGTCTACTGATCTCACCTGTCTACTGATCACAATCTGTCTACTGATCTCACCTGTCTACTGATCACAATCTGTCTACTGATCTCACCTGTCTACTGATCACAATCTGTCTACTGATCTCACCTGTCTGCTGATCACACCTGTCTACTGATCTCACCTGTCTACTGATCACAATCTGTCTACTGATCTCACCTGTCTACTGATCTCACCTGTCTACTGATCACAATCTGTCTACTGATCTCACCAGTCTACTGATCTCACCAGTCTACTGATCACACCTGTCTACTGATCTCACCAGTCTACTGATCACAATCAGTCTACTGATCTCACCTGTCTACTGATCTCACCTGTCTACTGTTCACAATCTGTCTACTGATCTCACCTGTCTACTGATCACAATCTGTCTACTGATCTCACCTGTCTATGATCACAATCTTCTACTGTTTACCTGTCTACTGACACAATCTGTCTCAAATTGATCCACCTGGTCTATGATTCACCTGCTACTGATCACAATCTGTCTTATGATCTCACCTGTTACTGATCACCAATCGGTCTACTTGATCTCACCTGTCTCTGATACACATCGTCTACTGTTTCTCACCTGTCTATGATCTCACCTGTCTACTGATCACAATCTGTCTACGATCTCACCTGTCTGCCTGATCCACACCTGTCTACTGATCTCACCTGTCTGCTGATCTCACTCTACACATCTGTCATGATCTCACCTGTCTACTGATCACAATCTGTCTACTGATCTCACCTGTCTACTGATCTCACTGGTCTATGATCACAATCCTGTCTACTGATCTCACCAGTCTACTGATCTCACCTGTCTACTGATCTGATCTCACCTGTCTACTGATCACAATCTGTCTACTGATCTCACCTGTCTACTGATCTCACCTGTCTACTGATCACATCTGTCTGCTGATCTCACCTGTCTACTGATCACAATCTGTCTACTGATCTCACCTGTCTACTGATCTCACCTGTCTACTGATCACATCTGTCTGCTGATCTCACCTGTCTACTGATCACAATCTGTCTACTGATCTCACCTGTCTACTGATCTCACCTGTCTACTGATCACATCTGTCTGCTGATCTCACCTGTCTACTGATCACAATCTGTCTACTGATCTCACCAGTCTACTGATCACATCTGTCTGCTGATCACACCTGTCTACTGATCACAATCTGTCTGCTGATCTCACCTGTCTGCTTATTACACCTGTCTGCTGATCTCACCTGTCTGCTTATCACAATCTCTCTACTGATCACAATCTGTCTGCTGATCTCACCTGTCTACTGATCTCACCAGTCTACTGATCACAATCTGTCTACTGATCACAATCTGTCTACTGATCACAATCTGTCTGCTGATCTCACCTGTCTACTGATCTCACCTGTCTGCTTATCACAATCTCTCTACTGATCACAATCTGTCTACTGATCTCACCAGTCTACTGATCACACCTGTCTACTGATCACAATCTGTCTACTGATCACACCTGTCTACTGATCACACCTGTCTACTGATCACAATCTGTCTACTGATCTCACCTGTCTACTGATCACAATCTGTCTACTGATCTCACCTGTCTACTGATCTCACCAGTCTACTGATCTCACCAGTCTACTGATCACACCTGTCTACTGATCTCACCAGTCTACTGATCACAATCTGTCTACTGATCACAATCTGTCTACTGATCACAATCTGTCTGCTGATCTCACCTGTCTACTGATCTCACCTGTCTGCTTATCACAATCTCTCTACTGATCACAATCTGTCTACTGATCTCACCAGTCTACTGATCACACCTGTCTACTGATCACAATCTGTCTACTGATCACACCTGTCTACTGATCACAATCTGTCTACTGATCTCACCTGTCTACTGATCACAATCTGTCTACTGATCTCACCTGTCTACTGATCTCACCTGTCTACTGATCTCACCTGTCTACTGATCTCACCAGTCTACTGATCTCACCAGTCTACTGATCACACCTGTCTACTGATCTCACCAGTCTACTGATCACAATCTGTCTACTGATCACAATCTGTCTACTGATCACAATCTGTCTGCTGATCTCACCTGTCTACTGATCTCAACCTGTCTGCTTATCACCTGTCAATCTCTCTACTGATCACTAATCTCTGTCTACTGATCACAATCTGTCTACTGATCTCACCTGTCTACTGATCTCACCTGTCTACTGATCTCACCAGTCTACTGATCTCACCTGTCTACTGATCACCTGTCTACTGATCTCACACTACTGTCTACTACTGATCACAATCTGTCTGCTGATCTCACCTGTCTACTACTGTCTGCTTATCACAATCTCTCTACTGATCACAATCTGTCTACTGATCTCACCAGTCTACTGATCACACCTGTCTACTGATCACAATCTGTCTACTGATCACACCTGTCTACTGATCACACCTGTCTACTGATCACAATCTGTCTACTGATCTCACCTGTCTACTGATCACAATCTGTCTACTGATCTCACCTGTCTACTGATCTCACCAGTCTACTGATCTCACCAGTCTACTGATCACACCTGTCTACTGATCTCACCTGTCTACTGATCACAATCTTTCTGCTGATCTCACCTGTCTACTGATCTCACCTGTCTGCTTATCACAATCTCTCTACTGATCACAATCTGTCTACTGATCTCACCAGTCTACTGATCAGACCTGTCTACTGATCACAATCTGTCTACTGATCTCACCAGTCTACTGATCACACCTGTCTACTGATCGCAATCTGTCTACTGATCTCACCTGTCTACTGATCTCACCTGTCTACTGATCACAATCTGTCTACTGATCTCACCTGTCTACTGATCTCACCTGTCTACTGATCTCACCAGTCTACTGATCTCACCTGTCTACTGATCTCACCTGTCTACTGATCTCACCAGTCTACTGATCTCACCAGTCTACTGATCACACCTGTCTACTGATCTCACCTGTCTACTGATCACAATCTTTCTGCTGATCTCACCTGTCTACTGATCTCACCTGTCTACTGATCACAATCTGTCTACTGATCTCACCAGTCTACTGATCTCACCAGTCTACTGATCTCACCAGTCTACTGATCTCACCTGTCTACTGATCTCACCTGTCTACTGATCTCACCTGTCTACTGATCTCACCAGTCTACTGATCTCACCAGTCTACTGATCTCACCTGTCTACTGATCTCACCTGTCTACTGATCTCACCTGTCTACTGATCTCACCAGTCTACTGATCTCACCTGTCTACTGATCTCACCTGTCTACTGATCACAATCTATCTACTGATCTCACCTGTCTGCTGATTTCACCTGTCTGTCACACACCTGCACGTTTGTGTAGATATAGGAAGTGAACACATTTCACTTCTCTCAAGCATGTTACAATAAAACTGCCTCATTACACAAGACTAAATTTGCATTGGGAGCACGCTGGCTTAGTGGTTAGCGCTGTCTCCTGCACCTCCAGGGTTTGTGTTCAATTACCGCATCGGGTCTGTGTGTGTGCATGAAGTTAGCATTTTCTCCCCATGCTTGGTGGGCTTCCTCCGAGTACTCCAGTTTCCTCCAACAGTCCACAGACCTGCAGATTGAGCTAATTGGTGTTCCCAAATTGGCTGGTGGTCCAGAGGTTCTACGGTCATAAAAATGGGAATAAATACACTGCTCACCATTGGCCTCCACAGTTCCTAGATAGATGGATGGAAACTTGCATTGCTTTTTAACAGTAAGAAATTACAACTACTTCTGATTAAATTATTAAATGCAGCTAGTAAAGAAGACCAAAATGACATTTCTTGTGTTACTAAATCTACTGTATATTTATTTCTTAATATAACATCTACAATAAATGTAACATATGGTTATGACTATTTCCATTGATTTGGATTTGTTATTAACAGGGATATACTCACAACTCCATCCGCAATCATTCTAGTCTGTTTGAACTAGCAGCGTGTATCTGCTATAAAAGAGCGCTGACAATTAGCGCTGTGATTTCTGAGCGTTCAAGGCAACATGAGGGAAAATAACAGAGCTTCAAAGAGGATGAATAGAGAACTGTGAAAAAAAAACAACAACTGGGAAATTATTTCATTTTCTCAAATTATCTAAAATAAGAAGTCATGCTTGTTATAATCAAAAGGGTTCAGCAAAAGCGCTTTGACTTTATACCAAGAGTTTTCAGTTGAAATTTGTACAAAAAAAAAAAATCCTCAGAATAATTACCTTAATATGACAGAACAGCAAAAAAAAAAAAAACAAAGATTCATTTTAACGCTTAACCATTAATCATGGCTATAATTAAGACACATCAATCCGAAATGGTTGTTATTTTTTTCTTCTTCTTCTTCGCTTTGGCGCGTCACATTACGGCTTTGACAAGCTCTATAGCTGAGTCTGATGTGAGGAGAATAAACTCCAGTCATCTGTAGAGAGAGAGAGAGAGTGTTAAATATTTGTGAAAATTCTGAAATTCTTCAAGACTAGAAGTGATTAAAAGTTTGTGACCCCTTCAGAATGATTTATCGTTTTCCATAAATGTGACTTAAAGCAGCGTCTGAACTTCATACAGATCCTAAACATAGGTAAGGAGATCACCATTAAGCAAATAAAACTAAAAGATTACACTTGGGCCCTTTTTTATTGGGGAAAATAATCCAGTATTTGTAGCAGAAGTATGTGACGGTATCTGGTGGGACGTCTCACTTTACCATCCTGATTTTTGACCCTATTGTATCCCCGCTGTTATTCAGATCAGACCTGAGTCACTTTTGTATTTCCTAGATCAGATAAATATCGACACATTTACATTTAGGCATTTGGCCGACTCTTATCCAGAGCGACTTACAAAAAGTGCTTTGAAGTTTCCATCGTTCGAGAGATATTTCCACTGGGTTACTGGACACATGGATAAACCACTGAGGCTAAAATGGCTAAAGTGAGGCAACTGACTTTCTTCCTTCTTCTGTACCTCAAGAGCGTCTTCCAGAATAAAACCACGGGTGGATATTTTGCTAAAATTGCATTCGTTGGTTGAAGTGAATGAGCTCTTACACAAATATGATGTGTTATATGGGGGATTACAGTATCATGACTAAAAGTTTGTGACCACCATTGTTAAAAAAATGGACTCAGTATGCAATGGGCAGCTCAAATGCTTTGATAACATCAGGGGAACTGTTCACAAAGCCATGATGAACCTCACCACTGGGCTTTGACGTGATGTTGTTGTGCTTGTTGCTAGCATTGTCATTGCCACTAGCATTGCTGCTAGCATCGGTGAGAAAATAAAGACGTACATGAACTCTTAAATTATACAGATTCCCTATAAGTCTCTGATACTGAACTTTTTCACAATATAAAAATTTTCTGAGATCCTGAAAGTACTGATAATTTTGGGTTTTCATTAGCTGTAAGCCAAAATCATCAAAATTAAAAGAGATAAATACTCGGAATATATCAGTCTGTGTCTAATCTACATAATATATTATTTTCACGTTTTTGAATTGAACTACTGAAATAAATCAACTTTTTTATGATGTTCTAATGTATTGACATGCACCTCTACATGCTGTTTGATTGTGATTGTGTAGCCTCGCGATTCTCGTTCTCGTGGAAAATCAAAGCTAGTTATTAAGAGGTTCACTGTTGAACCGGCTCTTGACCGGCACCAGCACCGGACACGAACCAGCACCTGGTTCACTTTTGTGAAGAAGCGGTAACATGCACAAACCTAGACGTTTCCAAAGGGTTCACAAGCTTTTGCTCACTGCAGTAAATAATTAACACGAACACACGTGACTGAATAAACCTTCACACGGGATCTCAACTCCATTTTGATTACGCAGAACTTTCCCTTGCATAATGTTTATTTTCCCTAGCTATATTTTTCAGTGTGTGTGTGTGTGTGTGTGTGTGTGTGTGCGTGTGTGTGTGTGTGTGAATCAGCATGACATCTGCGACTGTACTCAGCTCATCGATTTACAATCAGCAGCAGAAGTTAAACCCAGTGGCTTCATCCTCATCCAGACACACAGCTTACACTCCTCCGCTTGTCTTCTCTCCAGGTAAATGTTCCAGTCAAGAGAGAAAAAAAATCTTTAGAAACAAGGATTTAAGCTTCACATCTTTTGACATTGAAGTTTAAAGCAAATGAGGGAGAGGAAAAGGATTTGGAATTCCTCCAAAGGCTTTCACCCCGTGGCGTGGATAAAGCGATTTCTCCGTCTGTCTATCTGCAAATCAAAAAAAAAAAAAGCTTATCTACCAGCGCGGGCTTAGGGCAGTGATTGGATCGACTGGAACAAAGGCAACGTTTGAGGGGAAACTCAGGTATCATCCAATCCCAGATAAAATATTCCTCCATCTGTTTTTTTTTCTTTCTTTCTTGCTTTCTTTCTTTCTCCACTGACTAAACTCACAGCTTGAAATCAGATGAGTTAAGAATTAGTCCAGACTTTGGGACAGTGCAGCTGAATGTAACCCATTTCCCCCTAAAGCATGTCTGTGCTTTGTATCGCATGATCTATCTATCTATCTATCTATCTATCTATCTATCTATCTATCTATCTATCAATTCCTTCATCCAGAGAGATGCTGTGGTTCCAGATGTGGCAAGGAAAATTCCAGATGTTAACACGCACCATCACAGAACCACAGGACGTGAACGCTAAATAAAACCAATACACTGATAAAGATATTAAAAACATGACTATTTGCAGGAACAGCTTGCTTCTTGTAATCGCCAGCGAGCAGATCTTCCCTACGAGGCACGTCAATCACGTTTAACAGTTTAACATCTTCCCTTCTGCTTTATCTCTCATAATTATACCTTTTTTGTGCGCTATCTGAGAAAAGAACGACACATTTTCCAACACATAACCTCCGCTTGCGCTGCTCTTAAGCACAGCTTTGATACTTTTATCAGCACATTTCAAAGATCAAACATCTAACAATCATGCGACACACTCGTGCTTTTGTTGTCGAACAGAGCGCCTGATATTTACACTCCACAATCTTCTTTCCTTTTCTTCGCTCTCGGAATAATCTACTCGATGTTAGATGGCTCGTGTGCGTTTAAACTTGAGAGATGAAAGACGAGTCGGTTCTCACGCCTCTCCGTGTTTACAGCAGGCCAGGAATTCGACTGAAGAAGGAAGAATGAGAAATGATATTCTAAAATATTTTTTTTATTTTCCTTTGGACATCCATGCGACGATTTCCACACATCAGTATTCCGACCTCTGATGTAACTACAGACGAAAGGGGGCGGAGTTTATCTAAAACAGGGTGTGTCTCAGTTCATCTAGAGTCTGATTTCGAGCTTAAGCCCGTGTTTCTCGCGTGAGGAGGATTGCTAATTCCAGTGCCATTAGAATGCTAATGTTTAATATAACTATAACCTGTCACGGGGAAATTTGTGTTTTATCTGTTAACACACACACACTCACACACTCTGTGGAATACCATATGGACATAATATTAAATACACAAATTCCACACTGTTCATTAATTACTCAATGTCAGTACAGCTGTTGATGCCTTCAGTACTCCTGCTGTGCCCTTGTGACCTCATCACAGCCGTGCTGATATTCAGTGCAACAGCACGATCTCCAGTGTGATATTGATTTTATACTGCAGTTCCACAAACACTATTTATTATTGACAGATTATCATTTGTTTTTTTTCTTCGGCCAGTTATTTTGCTCCACACACACATTCTTCCGTGCCTGGTCAAACTAACCAACAGTGACTGGTGGAGCTGCTGAGTGACAGTTAGTGATCTACAGTGAATGTAATTAACAGGAGGTGAGAGTGGTGTTAAACTCTTAGCGGTACTCTGTAGCCAAACGGTGAGGAGAATAAACCATGGAGGTGGTGGACAGTCCTGAGAAACTCACCAGATTTACTTTATATTTCCACTCACAGTGGAACCTTGGATTACGAATGTAAGTTGTTCCAGAAGTGGGTTCATATATTAAAACACTCATAAACCAAATCATATGTTCCCACAAGTAATAATGGAAATTCAAATTATTTGTTCCACAGCCCAAAAAAATTAATACATAAAAATAATATGTATTATTATAAATAATACAAAATATAAAGTAAAAATAAAACAAATTAACCTGCACTTTACCGTAAAAAAAAAAGTACAAATAAATCCCGACAGACAAGTGTTTCCATTTGCGCGCGGAGGCACTGTGTGTGTGGTTTAATTAGCCCCTCCCCTCTCCCTCTTCTTGTCTTACACAGGAAACCCCCCCCCCTGCTTTTTAAGTTTCACAACACACACACAACCGAAACACTTATTTTACGGGAAAAAAAAGAAATCTCTCCAATGACACTCGACTGAGCGCAGACTAACGGAATCACTGCTGTCAAGTAAAAATAAAACAAATTAACCTGCACTTTACCTTTGATAGAATCTTAGACACACACATACACATGGTCACAGTGTTATAGTAAACAGAACACGTGCGCACGGATGTTGATTAAACCAGTGAGAGACGAGGCTACTCCCATACTAAGACCGAGCAGGGGAGACGATTACCCACAATTCCACAAAGCAAGAGAGAGAAAAACCGCTGGCTCTGTTGTGATCATGTGACACTTGGCGTCAAAACAAGAAATGCATGCGTGCTACATGATACTCGGTACTCGTAAACCAAGACTTGCTCATTTTTCAAGTCAAAATGTATTAACAGTCTTTGCTTGTCTTGCTGGACACTCACAAACAGCGTTACTTTCAATCCAAGGTTTCACTTATTACACTTTAGAATATCAGCTCCGTTAACTTCTGGGTTCTGGGGTCGAATCTCAAATAGTATTAAATATAAAGCTAGTGCACTATGTAGGGTGTACACTCCCTTGTTCCACACTCCAAGTAGTGCCCTTGATCAGGGGTTAGAGAGGGATTCGTGATTCAGCCTCGTGTTAGACGCTAGTTAGCTTTGTAGCTAAGCGTTAGCCGTGAACAGAAGGACACGGACGGTTCAGAGGCGATTCAGAAGGACTTAGAAGTGATTAGTGCAGAGACGTGAGGCGTGTTGTTTAAGACGACATCACGTGATCAGATGTGTGTTGTTGCTGAAAGTGCTTCTGTGGCTGGGTGTGAATGTGGGCGTGGTCAGGCAGCCGCTCTCTCCTCAGTACTGCGGACCGTACAGACCGACTCTCACCCACGCCGAGACACACAGTCAGTGTCATTAACCACTGGACAACACCTGGGATGCCTCTCTAATAATCTACCAATCGGTCAGGACTAACTGCTGTATAATTAATAATGTCCTCACTTTTATATTATTTATTATTTTATCTTTAATGAATGAAGTTAATGTGTAAAAGTGTAGAATAAGAGCGTGCTGGATCACCTGCTATTCTCTGTGCTGCTGACTAACAAAGCTGTTGAGTTCAATTAAATAATTAATCAGATTAGTGATTTATTTATTTATTTTCTTAATTTTTGCATTTATGCTACATCATATTTTTACACTTCTTTTTTTGATAGTTTCACATTTGGATAGAAACCTCTACACCAGAAAGATCCAAAGCAACTCCGGACGTGTTAAGTGCATTTTAATAATCAGAACCTGGAGCTCAGAAAATCCTCTTAGGCAGCCGCGTAACCTGATTCTGAGCACCAGGAACTTTCCTCACATAAAGGGTTAGTTAAACTCGTCCTTGGGTAAAGGGACATTTTACTGTTGTTGTTGTTGTTGTTGTTGTTGTTGTTGTGATGTGTGTATGTTCGTACTGCAGCACAGCGGTGATGCTAAAGCCACGTCTGAACCTCAGGCTGAGTTCGGAGAAACAGCAGCACTTGTTCAAGCAGACAGACGGATTGAAGTGGATCAACGGCTGTGATGGGAAAATGTCTGACACACGACTGCTGTGTCTCAAAAGCCCTCTGAAGATCTACGTGATGAGTTTATAACTTACAGTTTCAGAGAATAACAGAGGTACAGAGAGGATTACACTGAGCACTACAGCGCAGCAACAGCGCGGTGTTACACGGCGACCGAGGGGCAGCGACGCAATTTCATAAAGTATGACGAGAAAGTCACAAACAACAAGCTGCGAAACAGAAGCAGTAAGAAATGTGAAGCAAAAAAACATGAGTGTCACTACTGCTTTTAGCTGATAAGGACGCAACGTTATTATTATTATTATTATTATTATTATTATTATTATTAACCACCGTGATGAAATTGAACTTTCTCAAACTTCTCATTAATAAACTTCGACAAGTTTGATTTGGAAATTCAGATGTAAACTCTGTTTTTAAAGAACTGAGGTTGATGTTTGTCCAAGTCCAATCTGCCCTGCTAACTCTGTAGTTAATGTTCTGTAAAGGACTGAAGTGCGTAATGTAACGATTATAATTACAGTCAATGTGTTGGTGTAAATGGTTTAGAGC
>QNUK01000408.1:140000-177500 GCA_013621035.1 Clarias magur | reverse complement strand
ATATTCTTTTATAAACCCGAGGCTTTTTAGGTTATGGAAACTGATTTTTATTAATAAAATGCTGGAATCATCCTGTAGCAGCTCCAGGACTTAAAATTACATAGAGTGTGTGTGTATATGTGTGTGTATATGTGTGTGTATATGTGTGTATATGTGTATATGTGTGTGTATATGTGTGTATGTGTGTGTATATGTGTGTATATGTGTGTATATGTGTGTATGTGTGTGTATATGTGTGTATGTGTGTGTATGTGTGTGTATATGTGTGTATGTGTTTCTGTCCCTATTTTTTTCTGCTAATACAAATTACACTAGAAAAGCAACTGCAACAAGAGCTACTGTATGTTAGATATTTATAATAATATAATTGACTGTATACAGAAGGTACGACAAACATTTTCAATGAAAAATTTTACACAAATGAATTCTATATTGTAGTTATTATTTTATTTATAATTGCTCATATGCTGCTTTAATCATAGAATCATTAAAAAGCTGAACACTTAACCTTATCATCTTATCCTTATCATCCGTTCTCTTATCTTATCATTTCATTCCAGCGTGGCTTATTAATCACTACATTGAGTGAGCGTTTCTCTGATCCACGTGCCCACACACACACACACACACACACACACACACACACAGCAAGGGTTAAAGAAAAAAAAAAAGGAATTAAATGCTAAATGAATGTCGTTTTAATCGTTTCCAGAGCTCTTGACAGGAAAGTTTTCTGTAGTGGTTTAAATTTAGAGCTTCATAGGAATTCATTAAAACAATTTATTCACGATTATCATTTCAAACTGTGCACTATGAGCTAACATTCCTTCAAATAAATAAACCCATGATGGACCAGACGGACTCGCCTTCAATCCGCCACGAGCACCAATCAACCCCGCGGGCCCGATAACCCTGTCGCTGGGTCACTGGTCCTCACCCAGGTACTCAGCACCAGTACAGCCCAGATCCGGCTGGCACCCGGCCACCTCTGGCTTCTCCCAACACTTTGACGGTGAGTCAAAAATGAAAGAAACAGTTGGCGTATCGGCGCTTTCCTTTCAAGGCTCCGGTCTCTCCAGTCCCTGCTGTGTACGATACTGTGAGGAAGGTGAAAGTGTCTTAAAGAGAATCATTACCGGTGACGAGACACGGATTCGTCACTACGAGTCTGAGAGTAAACAGCAGAGTGTGGAACGGAAACATCCTCAATCGGCGACCGAGAAAAAGCTCAAAACTCCACCATCAGCTGGAAAATTCATCAACGCTTAAAGTTTACTGGGATTCTCAAGGGCCATAAGTATTGGAACATCATCAGGAAAAAGATTCACCAATCGACAGAGCTCATTACAGAGAGACGTGTATTTAAGAGCTGAAGACTGGACTTCAGATTAAACACAGAGGACTGATATCCGAGGGCATCGTGATCTCATGTGACGATACACGTCCGCGCACTTCTGCACACACTGTCGACACACTGAGGTCCTCTCTATAGTCCTGATCTCACTCCGTCACTCCTCTTCTCCTGTTTGATCCCTGGAAGCAGAAATACGAGGATGAAAGTTCACTTCTGATGAAGAACTGAAGACAGCGGCGCATTCGTGACTCAGAGCTCAGACGTAAACATTTTTCATTGAAGGAATGCGAAAGCTTGTGGACAGACGGACAAAGTGTATTAAAAAGTAAGGAGATTATGTCAAAAAATAAAGTATGTATTTGTTTTTTCTGAAAGTTAATTTAAATAAATTCTCCTCTACCGACGAGGAGAGAGTGTGTGTTTTTATCCGTCTGTGTATTTGAACTTGATGAATGATGAGTTTTATTTGTTCCGGATGATGGACAGTTCAGATGCAGCCGAGATTTAAGAAATGACTCAAAAATAAAGCCACAGTGCGGATAATTTTTGACTCACTCTTTCATAAAATCTTCAAGAGATTTCAGGCGTTCAATGACGTCTGACATGCGGACGAGGCAGCAGATGGCGAGTGTTTAGAGGAGTGTAAGAGTCCCAAGGCGTCTACTTGGAAGTGGACAAACCGTCATTGTCCTGCAAAACGTACGATACAATGTTTCTCGAATCTTTTTCAATAACGTCTCTGTTTTCCACATTACACGGCTGGATAGTTCCCAGACGGACCTCGTGTATGTAACTAGAAATATGTACACCCTTTCGAAATATAGACATTACAATTTATACCCCAATATTAACATAAAATATACAGACGTTTTCATTTTTATCCACGAATCAGTGCACGGTTTATTGAATTGACGCTACAACGCCGCTTCAGGCCCCGTAACGCACACGCGCTGTGTATTAATGACTAAATCTCAGTCCTGAGCGCCGCACATGTTACTGCAAGCTTTAAAAATCTTAATATTCCAGTTCTCCGGAGACAGGCGGCTTCTGGAGCCTAAAATTGGAGTCGCAGCAGGAAAAGTGTCCGATACGGGCTCAGGTTCAGGCTTTTCTCCCCCTCCATCTCACACTCGCGACAGTGTCGAGTGTTCGGTATGAATCTGGAAGGAGAAACGTCTGATCTGCGCTGGAGATTTATCCTTTCCTCCACGGCTGAGGGACAGAAAAGCAATACGGCCCTGAAGCTTCGCAAGGTTTCTGCTGTGAATTATGGACGCTAAGCTACTGCTGCTCTGCTCTGACACGCCATAAATCACACACCAAGCTGAACTTTCCTATTCTTTATTTATTTATTTTCTAACTCCTCACTTTTTTTTTTTTTTTTGTCCTCTAGCAACTGAGAAAAAAATACCGAACTATAGCCGTGGAGAGGGAAAAAAAGAGGAAGGGCGGGGAGAGGGTGTTTTTATCCGTCTGTGTGTTTGAACTTGAATGATGGCTGTTATTTATCCTGGATGATGGACGTTCGGCTGCATCCGATATTTAATAAATGACTCAAAAGTAAAAAATCGGTAAGGTGACAAGACACCGGCTTGGAATTTCTTCAAAGTCCTCCTGAGAACCGAGTCGGTCTTTTAAATCTTTGTCATTTTCTGAAACAAATAAAAAACAAAAAGGCGTTCTCTCGAATTTTAGATTTCCTCACGTTCAGAAATAGAGACAAACTGTTTTTCATACCTCATCTGTATTATATGCTGTTTAGACGTTATATGTTTAAGCCCCGCCCCTCAGGGGTGTGTCGCAGTAACATTTCTTTCGCAGTAAACACTTCAGTTTTGTTGGTGTGTTTTTTTTCCGGTCTGCATCATCTCACAAATCATTCCTTTCCCCCTTTTCTCTGCCGGATGAAGAATAAATCATTAGAGTTCATTCATTTGTGCCAGAGCGCGAAATGTCTAAAAGTGATCATCAAATCAACACCTTCTGTTAGTTAGTGCTTTTTAACACAAAAAAAGGAAGTACGCTATTCCTGTTCAAGAAATAAAAATATCTCCTGTGCCTGTTTATTTGAAATTGAAGCCAAACAGTTAGCGATGTCTCACCGGTAAGAGTTACAGTTAGAGTGAAGCAGCAGCACCGCCGCGCCCCGTCGGCTGTAGGCGTGAGGCTGCACGGAGTCACAGGCTGATTTTGGGTTTTTTCCCCCTTACTCAGGGTCGACACAGTGAATCCTTTGATCTGCGAGTTATTGGCACGGCTTTTACTCTGGATGCTCTGGATTCTCACCCGTTTCTCCAGGATTGAGACTGGCACAGAGGATGCCCTGCCTCTGCACTGGCTCGGTATCATACACCGGTCAGCCAAAATATTACAGCACAAAACAATAAACACAGTATTGTGTAGGATCTTCTTGTGCCACTGGGGCGGTTCTGAAGGGGCGTGGCTCCACAGGGCATATGGGTGGGTGCTGTGGTGACGTTGGCAGTGGATCCTCTGGGTGCGGTGGGTGGAGTGGCGGAGCTTCCATGGATTGCATCCCATTGGGCTGGATCAGATTGGGATCTGGGAGTTTGGAGGCTCTTGGCTTCTTTGGCAGCTCAGCCGTGTGCGTGGTCGGCTGTGGTGCACTGGGTGTCCTGGTGCCTTTCCATTACAACAATTGACTTTTGTTTTTGGAGATTTGTGCTGCCTTTTCTTTTTCTGTGGGATCAGATCAGACAGGCTAGCCTTTGGGCACAACATGCAATGGTACACTATGCTCTGGGTGCCCATGATCCTGTCACTAGTTGGTCCCTGGTGCATGATTGATAATCAATGTTAACATGTAAATGTAGGTGTTAATGGTAGGGCTAATTAGTGTATATGGGAACAGGGTTAAGGGCCTTGCCCAAGGGCCCAACAGCGGCAAGGCGCGAACTCCCTCCAATCAGCAAACCCAGAGCCTCAACCACCTGAGCCTCCACTGCTCCTAAAGGTCATCTCAGGTAATCACGTGGAATCGCATGGAATCACAGACCATGTCATATAATGAAATGTTTTTGCATATATTCACATGTAAATTCATGTAATTACAGCCAACACCTGGTACCTGTGTGTAATCTTATGTAATTGCATCTAATCACACGTAATTGCTGACAGTCGCAGGTAATCACAGCCGAGCTGATATTCAGTACAGCAGCACCTTCATCGGTGTGATATTTCTCTCGCACATCAGGTCTTCTAATGAAAAATTTTAATCAAGACCCTGACATTTCAGACACAACATGTCTCTGTATTTTTCCCTCCGTCAGTGAAAACAGTTCCCAAAGAGGACACATCTGGATAGAGCACGGCATGTTGCCACGGTAACCAAGAGACAGGCTGAAGGCCTGTAATAAGCGTCCAACCGGATTAATGGACCAATTTATAGCTGTTGTTATAAAGTCATTGAAGTAAAAACAAACAAAAAATTAATTGGTTATTAATAATATTTATAAAGAATGTATTGGAAGACATTCTAGTGGTCAGCATCGTCGCCTTGTACCTCCAGGGTCCCGGTTCGATTCCTGTCTCTGTGTGCGTGGAGTTTGCATGCTCGCCCCGTGCTTGGTGGGTTTCCTCCAGGTACTCGGGTTTCCTCCCACAGTCCAAGGACATGCAGATTAATTGGCGTTCCCAAATTTCCTGTAGTGTGTGTGTGTGTGTGTGTGTGTGTGTGTGTGTGTGTGTGTGTGTGTGTGTGAGTATTGGATGATGTTATGAATGTTTTTACACGGTAGGGGGTGAAAGACATACAGCTGACACTGGAGACTCCTTCTGTAAGTGTTAAACATAAACGCATTCCAAATAGATACACTACAGTAGATCAGTGGTTACACACAGATACTCAAGACCTTTTGACCAATCACAGTTCAGAATTCAACAGCAGTGAAGAACAAAAGAATAAAAAGCATAAGTTAATGGTGTTTTTATTTATATATCCTTCAAAGTGCTAAAGCATTCAGTGGAGAAGAAGAAAAGGAAAAGAGGAAGGACAGGAAGATGAGCGGAATTGATGTGGGAAAGTGACAGTGTAATTTAAAGAGCTGATCCGCAGTGTTAATGCACTATTAGCACGATCCGGTTTCAGCCGGCGGTTTGCTGGAGCCATTTGGGCTTCGGTCGGATTTCATGTAGCTGTCATGTCGCTTCTGCACAATTTACTCAGCACAATTTACTCAGCGGTGGAGGGGAGGAGGAGAGGTGGAGAGGTGGCGGAGTGGTGAAGGAGAGATAAACGATGGGAATGTGTGGTCAGTGCACATGTACACAGATATCAGTTACACACCGGTCTTCATGACACACACACACACACACACACACACACATTAAACACTGAGGATAAACACACACTGAGCCTCTCCTAGGGAAGCTCAAGGGTTTAGCTTTTATATTCACACATTCATATTCATTCTGTAAACAGGAAGTGGAGAGTCTGCTTGTGTCACTTCCTGTCTCTTATTCTCTTCATGTTAATCCTAATTTGCACATTTCGCACTAAAGGTACAGTTATTTAGATAAAAATGTGTTTTGTACTACAGAGAAATTGTCAAAAGTGAGCGCAGGGCTGCGTTACATTCCAAAGTGCACTTCACAGGGTGCTCCCTACTCCCTACACCCTACACCCTACACCCTACCCCCTGCTCCGCGTAGAGGGAATGCTGGTTAAGGGAAGTTCCTTCAATAAAATTCTGCGACATCATCACTAGCGCAGACGTCACTTCCTCCAGGTGTTACCATGGTAACAGAGGCACCTCGGATACCTGTCGCTGCAGCGGAAATTAAATAATGAATATTTATTAAAACTAAAGTCCTTTTTCAAACTCCATTTGTTTTTTGGATTAATGACTGATGGGGATTTTTTAATTCCCACTTTTGCTGCAGTGAAGACCCGTTGTTCACTTGTTCCCTAAACTGTTCGCTGTTCCCTCTGAACTGAGCAGGTTGGCTGAACACTGGATTAACCTCTGTAAGTCTGGAATGTATGCAGCTAAATTCCCACTGGACAGAAAGGACAATTTTAATTTGAACATTTAACCCTATAAAATATTTATCAACTGTATAAAATAATGAATTGAATATTTAATACTGAACTATAATTCACCAAATCCTCACTGTGTTTTGTGATGCTCCTGTCTGAATATTTTTAATTGTTCGCTTCTCTATTTGTTCATTAAACCTTTTGACTCCAGTTGCATCCAGCTCAGCCCCGGTTCCAAGCACACATTTAAATATTGAATATTTATAATACATATTTAAATATTACTGTTTAAGATGTGAACTGTGCCTTTAATATAAATATAGTAATTCAATATAACATATTTAATTCATTAGGCAGCACTGTGGCATGTGGGGTCGGGGGTTCGAGTCCCGCCTCAGGTCTGTGCGGGTGGAGTTTGCATGTTCTCCCTGTGTTTGGTGAGTTTCCTCCCCTTCATTAGGTACGCCTGTTCAACTGCTCATTAGCTCAAAAATCAGTGCATTTAGGCTTGTAGACCTGGTCAAGACGGTCTGCTGAAGTTCAGTCTGAGAATCAGAATAAGGAAGTAAGGGGATTTACGTGACTGAGTGTGGCATGTTTCTTGACGGACAGAGTATTTCCCAAACAGCCGATCTACTGGGACTTTTACACACAAACATCTCGAGGGTTTTTACAGAGAATGGTGTGGAAAAGAGAAAATAAAATGCCTTGCTGATGTGAAAGGTCAGACAAGAATGGACAGACTTGAGCTGATAGAAAGGCAACAGGAACTCATATAGGATCTATGCTGAAGAGCATCACATGGAACCTTGAAACAGACCACACCGGGTGTCGCTCCTGTCAGCTAAAAGCAGGGAACTAAGGCTAAAGGTCACATGGCCTCACCAAAATTGGACAGTAGAAGATTGGGAAAACATCACCTGGTCTGGTGAGTCTGAATTTCTGCTGCGACATTCGGGAGGTCGGGTGAGAATTTGGCATAAACAACATGAAAGCATCGATCCATCCGGCCGTGTACTCATCCCTGAGTATTGATGCTGCCCGTTTCCATCGCTTTAAGAGGACAGGATAGCATTCCATGTCACAAAGCTAAAATCATCTCAAACGTTTGTTCAGTATGACAGTGAGGTCACTGGACTCACACAGCCTCCACAGTCACCTGATGTCACTCTCGCTCCAGTAGATCACCTTTCTGACGTGGTGAAACGGGATCTTCAGATCCTGGACGTGCAGCCGATAAATCTGCAGCCTGAAGCTCTTATGTCAATATGGAGCGAAATCTCGAAAGAATGTTTCCAGCACCTTCCAGAACCAATGTCATGAAGAACTAAAGCAGTTCTGTGGGCAAAAGGGGTCCAACCCATTACTCGCAAGGTGTACCTAATGAAGTGGCCCTTGTCACAGTTGGTACAGTTAGAAGATCTCGTTACAGTGGCAGCTGAATGTAGGTGGGACAGTTTAGACACCTAGTGAACATTTTGTCCCTGAAGTTGACGTGTTGGAATGCAGGAGTAACGAGTTGGGTGACGTTGACACGTATCAAATTGTGATGTGATGTGATGTGATGTGTTGTGATGTATAGACAACTGGATCAGAGCATCTCCAAAACTAAAGCTGTTATGAGATGTTCCTGGTCTGCAGTGGTCAGAACAGATCAAAAGTGCTCCATGGAAGCAGAACCAGTGAGCCAGTGACCGGGTCCTGGGTGGCCAAGGCTCACTGATGGGAGTGAAGGCTGGCCCGTGTGGAGCTGATCCAATAGAAGAGCTGGTGTAGCTCACACTGGTTCCACTAGGAGGGTGTCAGAACACACAGCGCATCGCTGTTTTGGTGGCAAAAAGGCGACCTGCTCAATATGAGGCAGGTGGTCATAATGTTATGGCTGATTTGGTATATAAATATTTATATACAGTATATTTTGTAACTTTATATTAAGAATGTAAAGCTTGTTGAAAGTGTCATGTGTGTATTGTTCTGCTGAAGCCTCAGAGTCTGGGAGCTGGATGTTGAATTTTTTATTTGCTCTGTATCTCTATCCCCTCCTCAGACTCTGGAGTGTCCTCGAGCCCACGCTTTAATGTCTGCAGCGCCGGTGTTAAGCAGGAATGATCGATTCCACATTCCTGGGGAAGAATATGACACTTTCTTATGGATCCCTGAGAGGAGAAGAGACAGACCTGCTGTTTCTCTTCTCAGTCTTTCACAACGCCGAGGTCAAAAGAGTCGCCTGGGTCGAGAGAGAGAGAGCGCGAGACGGGGCTGTAAAACCGACTCGAGGGACTTCCGAGAGCTGGATAATCACATGATCAGATTGGGAGTCAGAAAGCGAGTCAGGACACTCAGTGCTGAATAAAATCAGCTACTTATAGGCTTCAGGAAACTACAGTGAGGATTAAATCAGAAAATCTGATTAAACAAACAACTAACATCAAATAACAACTAGTGTCAAAGAACAGCTGGTGTCAAATACCAACTAGCATCAAACTCTGCTAGCTTCTCAAACAACTAGCATTAAATAGCAACCAGTGACAAATAACAGCTAGCGTCAAAGAACTAGCATCAAAAGACAACTACTTTCAAACAACTAGCATCAAATAACAGCTAACGTCAAATAACTAGCATCAAAGATGACTAGTTTCAAATAACTGGCATCAAATAACAACTAGTTCCAAACAATTAGCATCAAATAACAATTAGAGTCAAAGAACTAGCATCAAAGTACAACCATTTTCAAACAACTAGCATGAAATAACAACTAGCGTCAAATAACAACTAGCAACGGCTGCATAAATACAACATGTAAAAAAAAAACTGAAATACAGATTTATTTAAAAGTAGCATCAATTAGCAAACAGTAACTAGCATCCAATTAGAATTAGCGTCAGCTGCACCAGTGCTTTTGGAAACTCAGCAGCATCAACTAACTAATAATGACTAGCATTACATAGCAATTAGCATTACTAGCATTACATAGCAATTAGCATCAAATAGCACTTGACATTAATGAGCATAACTAAATTCAGCACCTGAAGAAATTGTGATGAAATTTTGCAAACAACTAGCAACCAATCATGATTAGCATCTGCTGCACATTTGTATTATTTTCGGTCTTTGGTCTTTTTATAGTCCAGGGTAGGTACTGTGTGGGTATCGAGGTAGTACTAAGAGTTTTACCACTGTAACTTGGGCCAACACCAGGGTGCTTACTGAGTACCACAGTGAATACCACGTTCAGCACGGGTCTAATAGGGTTTAATTGTACGTACTGGACTGTATTAGATATATAAGAAGCTACGTTGATGGTATAAGCACACTTATACTGTAAGTACCATATTAGTTATTAGAAAGGAAGATTCCTGATGGCAAAATATTTACGTACTGTATGTGACTGAGCATCTTGACTTGAAATGTTAGTCCTGGATCAACACCGTGTTAAGACATTTTATTTATATTTATATAGTTTATTTTATTTTTCTAGACAAGTTTATTTTTCATAAGTTTACATTTGTATGTACTTTATAAAACGTTACATGAATAAACATGTGTTTGCTCCCATAAACAGACTAAATTTATGTTGGTATTTTGTGTAATTTGAATATGTGTTAATAATTTCAATATGTTTATTTTGCTTTACCTTTTTTTCTTTTAAATGTTATATGTACTTATGTATTGTAAGCTTCTGGAAATTTTACGGAAAATATATTTAATATTAGTTTAATTTATTTAAATCTATGCAGGCTGTTTGGTAAAGCTTTCTTTAAACAAATGAATAATTTAATTACTTAATTTATCATAAAATTATAATTATATTACATATAAATGTAAAAATAAAATAACATTTATTAATTTATTTACACTTCTTTTTTTTTTTTTCTTTAAAAAATCAAAACAAAAATTCTTATTTCTGATGACAACAAAAACCTAAATGGAGCCCAGGGGAGTTTTAAACTCTGCGCTACAGTGGCACTGCGTCACTATAATGTCTAAAGCAATGACCTTGAGTGAGAAGATTAATCAGAAATAAACAGCAGAGGTGTTTATTTGAAAAAAGCTGGAGAGGCGCTAACGGCTACGCTAGCTCCTCATCAGAGGCCACTTCATGGCCTTCACTTAGCACACAGATGGAGTCGTGCAGGAGCAGGAAGTAATCGAGCAGAGCCCGTGGCGACACTCGTCTGTTTACCACCAGATGTCCGGCGGGAAATCAGCGCCCGGGTTCAATTCTCTCCATCTCGGCTGTTGGGTTTTTTTTCTTTCTTAACAAAGTGCATGCTGACCTTTCAACACGCAGCGTCCCTCCGAGAGAGTCGATGTGGAACTCCCCGATGACGGACAAAGGACAGACCCACTGCTGCACTGCCACTCTAAAACACTACTGTGTGTGTGTGTGTGTGTGTGTGTGTGTGTGTGCGTGTGTGTTGCATTTCCCAAACCCTGCACATACTCTCAAACCTCCAGCTTTTCTTTTCTTTTCTTTCTGTCAGTAACACAGGAGACATGCTGTGGAGAAACAGCAGGAGAATTGCCGTACTTTCTGGGCTAAATGGCACTTTTTTTTCCTTCCTTTTTTACATTTTAAGTCAAACAGCAGAAAAAAGCAAATGTATTATTAATATAATGTAAAGTACACAATTTAAAATGTAATGTTTCTTTCTATTAGTGTACTTATAGTAAGACCTTTACCATAATATTTACAGTAACTTAAACTATGTGTAGAATTGCCTAACATTGTGTGTGTGTGTGTGTGTGTGTGTGTGTGTGTGTGTGTGTGTGTGTGTGTGTGGGATAAACAAAGCGTTTCTGAGCTCATCTGTCTTTCTGCACAATTGTTCATAAAGGAGATTTTTTTCCTATTTGTACGGATGTTTTTTTCCCCTGATTTCTGTTTAATGTAACAGAGGAAAAAACAAAAAAATAAAAAATACAAAGTTGAAAAAAAAAGAGAAAAATTTTGGGTCGTTCCTGCAATGTCCTGATGGAGGCGCTGTTGATAAACACTCACTCACTCATCGTCAATACCGCTTTACACTGTATACAGGATCGCGGGGGGTGGTGTGTGTGTGTGTGTGTGTTTAATAACGCCAATTAACCTAATCTGCATGTCTTTGGACTGTGGGAGGAAACCAGATTACCCGGAGGAAACCCACCAAGCACAGAGAGAACATGCAAACTCCATGCACACAGAGACGGGAATTGAACCTGGCCGTGGAGGTGCAAGGCAATAAAAGTGCTAGGCAATAAACAAACAAGCGATAAATAGAACAATTGGTGATTCAAATAAACATTAAAAAGCAACTTATTTTTTTATTTGCAATTATTTCGATATTTTTTCCCTGAATTACATTTATTCTCATTTCCAATTAATCATTTTCTCCTATATTGCTCTTTTGCTTATACTGTATAACTACAAAATACTCATTAAAACATTTTTATGTTAAGAATTAAATATTAAAATGTTTTATTTATTAATTCTAACATGTTCTTTCTAGAAGATTTAATACATTTAGCAATATGGTATATGTATATTATATTTACATTATTATTATTATTATAACGTTGGATATTTATTATTATAAAATTATTCTTTGATCAATAAATAAAGAAAAATATTTTTTGCTCTCAGACACTAAGAAACAATTTATTATTATTATTATTATTATTATAATTTACATTTCTTTAATTAAAACAATGATGTATGCTTGGCATGTTTCATTATAATGACTTTTTTAGAATATATTTAAATTATTTAACAATTTCTTAAACTTTATTTAACAGATAATTAAATTTTTTTTTAATTACATAAAAGATTTTACTTGATAATTTATGTATTCAATTTTGCATGACAAAATGCAAAAATCGAAAATGATTTAATGTTTTAACATGTAGATACATCCGTTAAAAATATACACAGATTTGCAAATTTCCTCATTTGCAAAGTATATTGTGATAAAATGCTAATTATTTTCACAGTGGTACAGTGAGCTACTGTACCACCAAAAGTAACACTAATGGCACTAAATAGAGGCGCTGAAGTGCGGAAGTTCTGCTGGATATAAAATCATGCGTCTGTTAAATATTCACAAGCGTAATGTAACTAACACAATTTTGTTTATTTTATAAAAAGAGCATTTATTTCAAAGTTTTTCCGCTTCGTAGATTGAAGCACATAATAAAGCAACAGTACAATGTTCATAAAATATAAGTGTGATGCTGTAACAGTTTCTTACATGTCGAAATACTGATATTTGTATGTATACTAAAATAAGAACTTTTAAAATTGTACAAATAGTTACCATAAAATCGACATAGAAATTAGCCGTTCTTTCACCGCGACAGGACAGATTGCTATTTTTTTCCCATAAGGGAGAATAAAATACACCAAAAAATATTAAAGAAAAATAATAATAATAATAATAATAATAATAATAAAAAATGAAGACACTGAAAATAATGATAGTCATAATAATTATATCATAATAAAATAATAATCGTAATAATCATAATAAAAAGACGTACGTGAAACCGGTAGTCGTGAGTTTGATCCTCAAGAGACGTATTCGCACATTGGTACTGTACACAGGTTATATGGGTTTTAGTTTGTTTTTAGGATATAGTTTTCGTTTTTAAAAAAGAAATGCACTGCGCTGCGAGAGTGTCCGTGATTTAAGGCGGTTTCTGAGCTCACGTGTCTTTCTGCGTGATTGTTCATCAAGGAGACTTTTTCCTTTTTTTGTACGGATGTTTTTTTTTTCCCGATTTCTGTTTAAGATAATACAGAGTAAAAGCAAAAAAAATAATACAAAATTGAAGAAGAAGAAAGAAAAAAAAAAACAAGACAATTTTTGGGTCGTTCCTCCGATGTCTTGATGGAGGCGCTGTTGATGAGGGACACGTCTCAAATCGCTGACGTATTTCCATGTGGTGTGGTAATAAGGCAACAGTTTTTCTCTCTCCCTCTCTCTGGTGTGAGCTCGTTCACAGTATCAGCAATCATCGTGGAATTCGTCGCGTCCCACACGCGCGCGCCGCTTTGACTTTCCGCACGTCCCGTGTCAGAGGTGTTGGTTTAATATTTTGTGTCATTTTTTTCTTTATATATTTATATATATTTTTTTTAATTCCTTTTATTATTTTTTTTTTCTAATTTTTTTTTTCTGCTCCATCTGTTCCGATCACGCCTACGTTAAAGATTCCTAGCAGTATACTCGACGTATACTGGAACAGAAAAATAAAAGGAAAAATAAAAGAACCTAAATAGATGAAAGTCGTGGAATTGCTTATAGTAAACGTCACACAGCACACGTCGTTAGTGGAAGTGATGGAAAAGGGGGGCGGGGAAGGTGTTTAGGGTGGGCGGGTTTTTGTGTTTCGCGAAGACGAACGTGATCCGTCGTTAAGAGTTGTCTTCGGTCGCAGAGTCTTTGGTGCCGTACAGGTCGGCTAGTTTTTTGAATCGCGGTCCCCAGTTCTGGAGGTAGTCGTAGTCCAGGTCCGAGTCCGTGGTCACCGATTCCAGGGAGCTGAGCGAGCCGGCGATGGAGCCCCGCCCCTCGTAGCCGTACACCTGGATGGAGTCGTACGGAGGTGCGGTGGGGTCGTTGTCAGCATCGCACACCCGCGTCTTGATGAACTCGTCTACGTCGACGCCGCCGCCGCCGGGTCTGAGTCCGGCGCGGACACTGTAGCTCAGCTCGGGCTTGATGTCCTTACGTGGCAGGAAGCCGTTGATGCCATCGGGGTTCTGCAGCGTGGCGATGTCGAACGCCTCGGTGTCCTCCTCGCCGCCGCCCTCGTCGTCGTACGTGATGATGTTCTCGCGGATGTCCTCCTCCTCGAACACGATCAGGGGCTCCTTCTTCTGGCGGCGCAGAGCCACGAACAGCACCACAATCGCTGTGGAAAGACAACCGAGTAGTCACATTCTTAATTTGTTTGGTTATTTACTTACTTAGATAGACAGATAGATTGATCTATGTTTAAAAGTAGAAAAAAGTAGGCGGGGTCAATACAAATAGAAAAATTTGTCACAGAATCAGAGATTGTAAGTAATAACCACTGAAGGCAGGTAATAAACCCGTATAAAACTCATCCAGATATGAAAAATACAAAAACGGCGGCACTGTCGTGATAATGTTTCTGTAAATTATATCGCATCGTCGAAATATTTTCCACGCATCTGTGAATCGTGGAGCGGCGAGCGTTTACCGAGCAGGATGACGATGCAGGCGAGGATGGCGATGAGCGCTCCGGTGCTGAGGCCCGCCGGGAGGAACAGCGGCTCCACGTTACAGGACAGGATGGTGTGTTTGGAGTCGCAGCTGCACACTCGGATCAGGAGGGTGTTGGTGCTGCTGAGAGGAGGAACGCCGTTGTCGCTGATCTCGATGGGCAGAGCGTAAACGTCCTGCGTCATCCTGCTGAAACTTTTCCGGATCACCACCACCGTAGCCGTGCTGTCTGCAGAGTTCAGCAAGAAACAACAGACAGACGAGAAGGTCACGGCAACGAACACAAGCAGAGACGTTCTGATCCCTTACAGTTTGGATTTTATTTTCATCTCATTTGCTGTTCATCAGTGTACTGTTTGTTAATTTTATTTGCGCTAATTAAATTATTTGCATATTCAGTCCATCTATTTAACTGCCTTAATAGACTGAATGATTCTGATTCACGTGATAGATTTTCAAAAGAACCAGAAACACTCTAACTAATGAGTCTAATAAGTCTAATAAGTCTAATAAGTCATTCTCTTGATTAAGTATTTCTGGTTCTTTTGTTCCGTCCCTTCTGTCACAGTGACTCTGATTGTTATACTGTAAAAAACTGATCTTTATTCTCATGAGAAAGTAATTCTAATTTCTCTGAACTCTTCCTATAAAGTGATTGTGACTCCTTTGATAAAGTTATTCTGGTTTTTCTTTAAAAAGAAAAAAAAAAAAACCTTCTGGTTCTTCTGCCCAAGAAAATTATTGCCAATATTTTGCTCAAGTTTCTCAGTGATTCTGATTCCTCTGAAACAAAGTGAACGATAAGATGCAAAAATACTCCGTTTCACGACTCAAAACCACTAATGTCTGTGAAATGCCGCAAAAACGATCCTGTGCTGTAATGTATGACGAGAATTAACGTCCGGTACGAATGTCAGCGAATCTCCAGGCTTTTCCTTGAGCGCGTCTTTATTCACGTCAGACAGCCAGGAAGTCTGTACGACCTCAAGCATGAAAATGATCCATTACGTGTTTAGATCGCTAATAACCGGCAGTAAGACGATCTGAATCGGTGTTTAATGCTACGCGTTACAGGACCGCTGCTATAAAATCTACAGCGCTGGTGCGGGTCAATGGTGCAGACTGCTGAAATTAGCGATCAGAACATTCATCTGCTGTTGAAGTGTAATCAGAGCAGCGGTGGAGGAGGCCATATTGGTTTTATTCCAGCGGGGGAAAAGCAAATGGATGAGTGCCAACACACTTTCCCAGAGCGCAAGGTCACAGACTCGGAGGAAAGATGGAGCGAGTTCATTTAGGGGCCTGCGGATCGGTAATTTTCCCTCCCCGCGGAGTCGTTGTCTTCAGAGCTCTAATGAGACGCCTTCCAGTGCTCAGATGGCGTGACACGCTCTAACCACTCTATCAATCTCCGCTTATCTATTAGCTTTCTATATAATATTCTCTGTAGCAGATTACCATGGGCACTGTAAAGCACAGCCTCGTCACTGAGAACAGGAACGAACGGCTCCTCTGGGTCTCGCCGCGGGTCCGGGTGTTATAGAAGGAGCTGCTTGGAGCTCGGGTTAGATATACAGCGATAGACTCCACTTTTGTAATGATGTCATTATTATTACTGAATGATCGACACATGTATTATAACGTTGAGGTGAAGGCTCATGCAGGTTTAGGCTTTTTTGTTTTTAAGATGTGCAAAACAAACCACACAAACAGTATGAAAGCAGGAGCCGGTGCGAGGCACAAGCTGGTAAACGTTAGAGAGGGAAGCGCACAGCCAACAGAACTAAACAGGGTGTTTAATGAGACATAGAAAGACGCTGCCAAAATTAATCATAGTCATGTAACTTGCTGGGGCTGATGGGTAACGTACTTTAATATCTCTCTTTAAGACAGGACCCTGAAGTGAGAGAGCGCTCCCTGAGCATGAAACAATCCTCGAAAATGTCATGTGTGAAGACCTCATGCTAGAGGTACCACCAGCGCCGAGGATGTCTTTCTGGGCCCGAGCTCTCCCACATGGCCTACGAAGCAGCCTCGTAAGACCCAAGCTTCGGCTCCGTCACAGATCAGCTCACGCCTCAAACGCATCAAACAGTCCGTTTTGTCCCATTTTCAGCCCAGTGTCTATATTTATTCCTGGCCCAGTGCCTGCCATAAGCTCCAAGTCCCAGCCATAGCTAAGCGCTGGATTTAGCAAAGCCTACACGCATGCTAAGTCCAAGTCCAGTTCTCAAGCTTAGTCCTATTCTGATCCCCCACCCAGGGCTCAAACCCCACAACACAGCTCTAGGAGGAGGGAAGTTCTGTCCCGGGTGTCCCCTGGAGAGCGCTGTGGTCACATGTCCAGGCATCGTGTCACTGTGCTCTCACTTCCTGTTCACCCAGTCCTGGTATGTTGTGTTGTGTTGTGGGTTGTGTTCTCATTAGATTTATTCAACCTGTTAACTACTCAACACACTTAGTTTTCTGTTTCCTTCGTTAGGTTTGTTGTTGGTGACCCTTGATTCATGTTTTGTTTTGCTTATGTATGCTAATGCTAAGCTAACAGTTGTTAGCCACAGCCATTGTTTTTATTCATTTATGTACTTTTCTAATTGTGGTGGTTTTGTGAGCCGCGATTTCAGGAGCGACCCCGACCCTCTCGCCTGCACGTGCAGGACTCGCATGCAGGTTTCTGAAAACACAAGCAGCATTGATAACATCACGTTGTGAACAGCACTCCATGTTCATGTTTAGGTATGGCTAGTTTTTATATATGATTCCCACTGACCCTGAGTTCACTGTACTGTGCGTAAAGGTGCTTTCACACTTGGCCCAAAGTTCTTTCTGTTTGAGTTATATAAACGCTCTGTATCGTGGCCGGGCGTGACCGTGCTCAAGTCCACTTGAAGATGATATTAGGCATTGCTCATCTTTTGACTTCCTTGTTCTCTTCTTGTTTTTGTGTTTATTGGCAGCTCACAAACTGATTAAACTGCACACTGCCATCTGATAGTGTAAATACGCAAGTTTACCTGTTTATAGAAAGGTGAGCAGCTGTTCCCAGTCGCTGTACAAAGACCGCGCTTAGTGTGAAAACAACCTAAGATCACCTAAGTGGACCAGAGCACAGGACAAATGTTCACAATGTGACTGTCAGGGGATACCACTAGAGGGCGCCAAAGCGCCCACAGACTCCATTTTGTTTTCTTTTGTTTTCATTTGTAGTTTTTGGTGGAATTCATTCCCCAGAATGCACCTCGGTCAGGTGATGTGGCGCTCACCTGAACCAAAGTTCGGGTGATCGGGAGATCGGGTTGGTTTGCTGAACCGAGGTTGCTCATTAGTTTGGTTATAAATGTTCTTGTGTTCAGTTTGTCCTTGTCTTGCATCGGTTCGTTTTGGGGTACTGTTTGTTTTGGTTTGCTGTCAAGTTCTGTGTTTCCTCCTAGCTCTGTTCTCCTAGCTCTGTTGTTCTCCTGGCTCCGTGTTCTCATGGTTCTGTGTTCTCCTAGTCTTTGTCTGTCTGCTAGCCTGTCTGTCTCTCAATCTGTTTGTAACCCCTAGTCTGTGTAGCTCCATGTTTAGTTTATCCTGGGTTTAAGTTCATGTTCTGTTCCGTTTGTTCCCTGTTTTGTTTTCATTCTTCTTTTTCATTCAAGACTTCTGTTCACATCACCTCTTTATGCCTTTCCTTCGTCCCGCAAGCAGTACCTGTGACAGAATGCAAAAAAGTGGTATAGCAGAGGAGCCTCCCTGGGAATTTTTTTTTTGGCGAGGGGCTGTGACTGTGACGGCGGGGCAAGCGACCCTCTTGGGGAGTCGGCTTGCCATCCAGTGGAACAACTTGGGGCGCGCTGGAGTGACTGCCGGTGGAGTGCCTCAGAGAGAAGCTGGAGAGGGTGAACATGTGTCTGCTGGTGTTCAGAGGGTTGATCACTTGGAGCTTCAACAGTGGAGGCAGGGGCTCCACCAACTAGCCGGGGTGCTGATCCAGCAGATAAACAGTTGTCGCTTGATGGGAGATCGGGGTCAAATGCACACCCTGCTGGAGCTGGGGGCATTGGTGCAGGAACAGCTGGCCAAGGTCAACAAAGAGGCAGCTGATGTCAAGGCCAGCACCCAGTCTCCAGCCAGCCTCAGTGGAGGCCCAGACCCTCCAGCCAGCCTCAGTGGAGGCCCAGACCCTCCAGGGTTCCCAGAGAGGCATGAGCCAGCTCCTCCGCCGCCTTGCATCGAGGAGGACCGTGAGCTGCCTCCGCACGGGCTCATGGACGCCATTTCCCACCCATCCATCTCGCCCAAGGGATGAGTGTTGCAGCCTCACGGTCGGCAGAGCCAACATAGGACCTTTGGGGGCTGTCCTGGACCTCCGTTGGGCGCTCCGTTGTCGCGCCGTGGGGAGGGGGGTAATGTCAGGGGATACCACTAGAGGGCGCCAAAGCACCCACAGACTCCATTTTGTTTTCATTTGGAGTTTTTGGTGGACTTCATTCCCCAGAATGCACCTCGGTCAGGTGATGTGGCGCTCACCTGAACCGAGGTTGCTCATTAGTTTGGTTATAAATGTTCTTGTGTTCAGTTTGTCCTTGTCTTGCATCTGTTCGTTTTGGGGTACTGTTTGTTTTGGTTTGCTGTCAAGTTCTGTGTTCTCCTAGCTCTGTGTTTCCTCCAGCTCTGTGTGTTCTCCTGGCTCCGTGTTCTCCTGGTTCTGTGTTCTCCTAGTCTTTGTCTGTCTTCTGGCCTTTGTCTGTCTCTCAGTCTGTTTGTAACCCTTAGTCTGTGTAGCTCCATGTTTAGTTTATCCCGGGTTTAAGTTCATGCTCTGTTCCGTTTGTTCCCTGTTCTGTTTTCATTAAAGACTTCTGTTCACATCACCTCTGCCTTTATGCCTTTCCTTCATCCGCAAGCAGTACGACAGGCGTGACAAGTTCAAGTGTACGGAGATCCGAGTCCCAAGTGTGAAAGCAGACTTAGTAAGGCATCTGAGTAAAATGATCAATAATTAGAGATAGATATTTTATTGATCTCGGAGGAAATTCCAGTGTAAATAATTTAAAAGTAACTGCGATTATCTATAAAATCCATCTTCAGTATGCTAGAAACAATACTCTGAAACTAGAATTTGCACATATTTTCATATAATTTATCAAATCTACTTAATTTTTTTCTTCTCTTCATATGGAACAGGCGAGTCTGAATCCTGCTAAAGTATGGTTAAAATCTGATGTATCCGGTTTGTGGTCATGTGACCAAATTTCTTCTTTATAATGCAATCTCCCTGATACGGATCGGAACCACAAGCTCACGGAGTGAATGTGAAAATAAGGACGATGAGTTCCCTGCTTCATTAAACCGCCTGTGAACAGGAAGTCAAACGTTCTACACCAGACACAATGGACAGTGAGATAATCGAGTGGACTTTAAAACAAAAAAAAAACCCTCAAGTCTGTTTCCTTTTATATTTAGAGAGAGTCTCAGATAAGGACGGCCGGTCTGAGCGACCCGATCCGCCTCGGTCATATCTCCAGCGTTTGAACAGTGGCGAGAGAGAAAGTGCTCGTTTGCTCTCTCATTATAACAGATCAGACTGAGGAGAGGGGAAGAAAAGAGAGAGAGAGAGAGAGAGAGAGATCTGTTATCTCTTGGTCTTTCTCTCTTCACTTCTGTCGTCCACAGACACTCAAGCAGCCGTCTATAAAGAGGGTTTATCTCCAATTTGAAATGATCCATTTAAACTGCATTTATCATGAGCTTTCTTTCCTGCAGGAGCGACGCTCAGGACGCTACACGTCTCTCATGGACTTCATTACACACTTAAAAGTGGAGCTTAATGATCTGGGAAGTGACCATTTACGGAAAAGCCATTTTATACAGAAAACTTCAAGTGGTTAGAATAATGTTTTATATTTCTAATTCTTTATTTTGAGTCCAAAAAGAAGCCTCGAAAAAATTAAAACCAAGTTATTCAAATCCTTATACTTGTTTCTTTTCATGATTAAATCATTTAATGTAAATCGATTTGAAATCCTATAAATCATCACTTTATTATTTATTAAGATGAAATGCTTTCCTAATTACACTTTGAATGTGAAGTTGCAGTTAAGTTACAGTTTTTTTCTATAAAAATAAATCAAATCAAAGTGAAATGTTTTTGGCTAAAGCTGTGAATTCGACCACGTTTCTAATCGTCTCTCTCTCGAGTCGTCTGATCGGAGCGGCCGATCTCAGGGGCGTGTCCTGGCTCGTGCTGGCGCTGATGCAGAGGACCGAGCGCAAGTGGACGTCTGCCATGTTTATCCACCACACACACACACACGGAAGCGAGTGATTAGACACCAAAACGAGTGTGTGATGTGTACGATGTAAGGCGAGTCGAGCACGCACGTCAAAAACGTCTTTCTTTTAGCTTTCGTTTGTCTCGTGACATCAGACGATTGATTTTACGAGCCGTAGCGACATTTCAGTGTCGTGTTCTTCAGACTTCCTTCAGATAAAGGACATCTGAGTAAAAATCAACGGAGCGAGTGTGGAAAGGGAAAAGAGACAACGTGTGCGTTTGAAACAACCGTACTGAAAGCCCTGGCTGTAAACAGCGAAATCACGAGGTTATACGCTCTCTACCTGGATGAGATCAAACATCCAACATCTGTGGTTGTCAAACATCAAACTCAAGCCTGAGTGAAGCTTCAGAAGACTGAACTAACTAATATATAAAGTATATACAGTATAATGTATATTTACGCATTAAAATACTATAAAGTGATCATTTTTATTGCCGCTTGCAGCCACCATGTTTATGCTAACGCTAGCTAGCTAGTTTACTACCCCAGATAATCAACTCAAATTAACAACTTATAAATCCAAAAAAATGCTAACTAGTAATAAGTAAATAAAAATAAGCTAGGTATTTAAAGCTTAACTTAATCGTCATATTTTATTTGAAGTGCCTGTCACTCACGTGTTTCAACTAAGCAAACAATTTGGCAATAATTAGCAACCAGAATGCTCTCATTCATTACCTCCAACACAAACATCAGTCTATATAAACTGCATAAGACTACAATTATTTTACTATAAGAGTGTTGATTGTTAATAAACGTGATGTAGTGTACGTATGAATGAATGAAACACAGCGTGACCCATGAAGGTGGATTACAGTAAGACGTCCCTCTTTGGTGTTGGTTAGACGCACCTCTGTTGTCCTTCAGAGAGAAGTTGTGGTTATTGGCCACTCTGGGCGGGAGGCTGAAGTGGAAATGCTGCCGGTGCGCCATCTCGTCTTTATCCACCGCGCTCACCGTCTTTATGGCCTGCGGAGGCGAGCGATCAGCACGTCAGGCACGTCACGATCAACAGAACACGTTTCAGTTACTGTGTGTGATTATTCATCGTCATTTAAATGCTAAAGCTAGAGAAACTAACAAACAAAAATAAACCTGATTTAACAGACACTGTATACATCGAGTTCCAGCAATCATCAGGTTTAAATCATGTTACTCATCTAGAGAACCACATGGTTTTATGGCTCTACATAGAGCAGTGCGGGGAGACTAAAAAGAACTCCACGGGGTCCAAAGGTCCTAAATTTACTGTGAAGAATTCGTTCTTGTTATATCTATTTTCATCAAACGTTACAGAGATTCTCAGCAGACAAAATGTATAAATAAAATGATAAATACTAGATGTGCCTGCGACTTTGCTCGTGTGGAATTTAATTAGACTCTCATAAGCATGTTGTAGAAAATGTACAGCGCCATCTGTTGAATTTTGGAATGAACTAAGAATTTTAGGTGTAAAGTAAAGTAGGTGAATCTCATTTATTAATTAGATTTCAATCATACACTCATTAAGGTGTATTAAAAAAGTGCCATCTGTTAAACTTTTTTTTAAGGTTGATTTTTATTTATGAATTTTTTTTTCATGATATAACAAAAAATCTAAAATTAAATTTCTTTAAATTTCAAAGTAGCATATCTTCTCTTCCCGCAGGCCGACTGCGATGAAACAAAGCCCTCATGTTACCTCAAGCTCGGCAAATACACCTGTGAAAACCCATTAAAATTCATTCAGTAGTTTTTATGTGATGCGTGCACAAACATACAGACAGACAGACAGTCTGTATGTCTATTACTCATCTTACATCCCCAAAAATTATTTCTTTGCAAATATCGTCAATGTACTGACACGCGCACTTTGCAGTTTTATCATAGCAAGGGGAGATATTATTGCTAAACAAATCTTACTAAATTGTTAAGCACCAAAAGAAAGGGATGCTTCAACACTTTTAAAAATGTGATTAGAGATGAGATAAAAATTCTATATATTCTTTATAATTAGTATGTCGTAATCTTATATATTGGCAAAATGAACCTTTCATGCAAAAGAACAAATTCTTTACCTTATATTTACATTAAATGTAAACTTTTCCTGTACTGGTGTATGTAGAACCGCTAAACCCCGTTAAAGGCCGTCGCTATCACTTTGTTTTCCAGTGTTAAAGTTACACTCAGGGGGTGGAGCTAGAAATATTACTTTTTTTCTTTTTCTCATTTAATGTCTTGCATGTCCGTGTCAGTTCTGTTTGACTTTGTAAATGTCTTTGGCGGCTTCCGTGCGTTCCTGACAGGGAAGGACTGTCCGTGTGAACGCCGTCTCGCGCTTAATGAAGTCTGACACGTTCCGGCAGAGGAACTGTACAATAGTTGTGCAAATTTCCCTTTAATTCAAAAAGAAAGTTCTAGAGTGCAGACGTGAAACATCAGTCTTCCAGATGACTCATGTTTCTTTTAGAAGCGTTTTATTTTTAAGTGTCTCTGACTCAGGCGGTGAGATAACGGCGCCGGGACAGAAGACGATGATGAAGAGCGTTACCGTTCCGGGAGCGACGTTTTCACACATCAGCACTTCATCCTGAGTGGCGAACTCCGGAGCGTTGTCGTTCACGTCCTTTACTTTGATGTTCACTCGTACTTTAGCGTCCTGATGATGTCCACCTGAAGCAGAGTAAAGCACATGCGTGAGTGAGAGTGTGTGTGCGCGCGCGTGTGTGTGTGTGTGTGTGTGTGTGTGTGTGTGTGTGTGTGAGTGCATCAGTCTGTGAGTGTGTAAGTGTGAGAATGAAAGTGCATGAGTGTGTGAGTATGAGCATGTATGAGTCTGTACGCGTCAGTAACAGTGAGTATGCGTATTTAAGACTGAGTACGAGTGTTTAAAAGTGAGTGTTGTTGAGTGTGTATGTGTATGTATGCGTGTTTAGGATTGAGTATGAGTGTTTAAGATGTTTAAAAGTGAGTATTTATGAGTGCATATGAGTACGTACTGTACTGTACGAGGGTTTAGGCGTCTTTAAGAGTGAGTATGCATGTTTAGGATTGAGTATGAGTGTTTAAGAGTGTTCATAAGTGAGTATGAGTGTTTCGGATCGAGTGTTTGGGGCTGTGTCTGAGTGAGTATGAGTGTTTAAGCACGATGAGCGTGTATGAGCGTGTACACGTGTGTATGAGCGTGTACACGTGTGTATGAGCGTGTGCGCGTGTGTATAAGCGTGTACGCATGTGTATGAGCGTGTACACGTGTGTATGAGCGTGTGCGTGTGTATATGAGCGTGTATGCGTGCTGGCAGGGAGTTTATTACCAAAGATGGAGAGAAACATGAAACAGTATCTCTCTATCACTCTCTCACACACACACACACACACACACACACACACACACACACACACACACACACACACACAGAGCTTAGCTTAAATACAGTCGATGCCTGCTCACTAAATGAATCTATTTTTGAGCTAAACAGCATTCTTTTCACAGAAATAAAGACATGATTAGGGGTTTGAAACTGCAATCTGTGCAGGAAATCAGAGGCCCGGAGCCGCGCTGACCACACGAAAGCCGACTGGAGGGAAAGTCTGGCCGGTGTGGCCAGGGAAAGAATGAGAAAAACAAGACTGCGCTGTAATTAGGAGGCCCAGAAAGCCGAGTGCAGAGGCGTTACCGATCTCTGTAGCGCTGACGGAGATGTTGTGCCAAGCCTGAGTCTCTCGGTCCAGAGGCCGCGTGGTTTTGATGATGCCGTCCTCAGGGTTAATGGAGAAAAACTCCTCCAGATCTGTGTAGCTAGGGATTAAATATCTAAAAAAACACAAGAGAGAGACGTGTAGAGCTCAGAGATGGAGCAGAGCAGAAAAAACACACAGAGTTCAGCAGGGTTCATACACGCAGAGGATTCTCTCAGTGCTGCAGAGAAACGAACACCGAGGCAGAGTTTAACGCCGCGCCGCATCGATGATTAATATTTAATGATGTACATGAGAATTATTATATTAATACACACTTTCTTGCTGTAACACATTATCGTTGCCATAGTAACGGATCCTTCACAGGGGCGTGTACGATGTGCGACGGTGTAAAGAAACAAAACGCTGTGTTAATACCCTGAGCTTTGATTTTATTTTTAAGGATCTTGGAAGGAGTCTCCAGTGTGAGCGCGCTGTCAAGTCGTACGAACAAAACGCATTTCAAGAGAAAGACAAGAGAGAGGCGGGTGAGGGAGGGATCGACCGTTTACATCTGCTGCAGTGTAAGTGAGAACAGAAACTGACTCAGACATCACATGTCAAAAATATTACGCTTATGTTCTTAAACATATTTTCAATAATTGTTGCAGTTGTTATGTGATGAATATGAAGAATAAACCGTTTGTTTCGGCTAAGATTTGTAAATTTGTTTTAAATACAGAACAAATTAACAAAATAAAAGTTGAATCTTTATTATTAAGATTAAACATATTTAGGCACAAAGATGTCCTGAATCGGTGATACAAATATATGTGCCTTTTATGGAAAAAAGAGGGCGGAGCTTAGCTCACTTCTTTATGAGCTAAACATTGATTGTGATCCAGATGTTCACTTTGTTGTTTTATTGTTTCAGGCCTGTGTTTGTTTCCTGCAGTAAATTGACTCCGCCCCTCTAGCTATATGTAGCTATACAGCTATCAGGAAACTGCAATTCTCCTCACAGACAGCAGAGGGCGCAAATGATTTTACAAACTTTAAATAATGCTAGAATTGTAAACTGCGCTACCTGATGGGGCTGTTAGCGATATCCGTGTCCTTGGCGTGTACGCGTCCCACCACGGTTCCCCCCGGCGCGTTCTCCTCCACCTCGAAGCTGTAACCAGGAGCCATGAAGGCCGGCGGCTCGTCAGCGTCCTCCACAGAGATCTTCACCACCGTGGTGTCTTTATACGGCCCCCAGCTGATGAAGCGAGGGTCCACGTGCGGGTTCGTCGCCTCCACCTTCAGCGTGTAAGACCTCTTCGTCTCAAAGTCCACGTGCTGGGAACAGAAATCAGATTCCTCTATTCTTATTGTGATTCTCTGATGTCATTAATCAGAACGCCACACTGATTTAATTACTGATGAAATACTGTGCACGCTGGAAAACGTGCCAAGCGTACTGACGAGTTCAGATCTACGGGCTGGAAATACATCGAGCCGCAGTTTTGTGTTAACGCAATAAAAATTCAAGAGAGCGATTGAATGAATCATTTCAGTCACACGGGCGGAATTAGCCGAACATTAGCAGCTTAATTGTTTACATTAAAGACATGCCAAGAATATAAAGCACTCAGTGTGTGAATCAAGAGTCATGTCACAGTTCGATTCAGTGCTACTGTGAATCGTTTACTATTCAACACACGGATTCATTTATAGATTCACTGATTCACTTTCCCAAACTGAGTGTCCAAAGAATTCTTATTTCTCTAATAGACTGTGATTAAAGAAACAATCCCACTAATTCTTTTATAGATTCAAACACACACCTTTTTCTTGATCTGTTCCTTTCTTATACTGTACTTTATTTATATATATATATATATATATATATATATATATATATATATATATATATATATATATTTAGATATTTTGCTTTCTTTCTTTCCTCAGTCTTTATTTCCTCATTATTTTCCCTCCACTAATCTAATTATCTGTTTCCTATATCCGTTCTTTTTGTTTAACGAAAATTTGGCTGGGATTTATGCCATTGATCTCTTCCTTCTCTTCTTTATTTCTTTACAATCTCACTGATTTATTCATTGATTTATAGATACAAAGATCTGCTCTCTTTCTTTTCTTCTACTTTTATTTTTTATTCTTTAAATTGCTGATCCACTCTTTTTAGATTGCTTTGCCCTTATTAATTATTTTTTATTTCCTTATTTTCCCTTCATTCATCCATTTGTATTTCTTTCTTTCTTTCTTTCTTTCTTTTTTTTCCTCTGATTTAATCAACCCCAGCCTTTCTTTATTTATCATTTCCATTTTTTATTTAAATTTTTTCTAATTTTCCCTCCATTTACTGTTCCTTTCTTTCCAAAGGCTCCGCCTTCATATATCAGGCCACACCCCCTGTAGGAGTCTGCAAGAGTCTAAACTGTACGTCTTCCTGATTTACACTCGATGGTGACTTTATGTTAAACTGAAGTGTTAACTTCATGATGATGATAAATCTATGCTGAGTAAGAATAACACACACACACACACACACACACAGTATCAGTGACTGAGAGGGTGTTTAGGGGGCGCTATTGTAAAAGTTTATGAACAGTGAGCTGGGCCAAATGGATATAAAGGACAAACACCATGACCTTCAGACACACACACACACACACACACACACACACACACACAATTCATTTCCCTTTCTTTATTTTCTCTTTTTCTTTTCGTTTATTATTTATGTATCTATTTTCTTCCTTTAATGAAGCAGTGTTGAAAACAGACGCGACCTGGATATCTCTCCTCCATCCATCACTCCATCTCTCCCTCTCTTACACACACACACACACACACACACACACGCGTCATCTCGCTCTTTCCTTTCTTCTCTCTCATGCCATCTCTTCCTCTGACTCCATTTCTTTCTCTCTTTCATTACTCCATCACTCTCTCACTCCATCACTCTCTCTCCTCCTCCACTCCTCTCTCACCTTTTCACTTTCTTTTTCATTTCCATCGCTCTCCATCCTTCTCTCTCTAACAGATAAACTAAGACCTTATTAGTCTACCAATTACTAGTGAAACTAATCTCTCTCTCTCTCTCGTCACTCCGTCCTGAAGACTAAAACCCGTCCAGCTGCCAGAATAAAATAAATTCTCCGAGCGCCCCGTGTCCCTGATCCTGTCAGAGTCAAACCTTTCCTTTCTGTTAACAGCCTGAGACTGACGACCCTCACCTGCCTTATTTCTTTATTTCTTTATTGTTGATCTCGTTTTCTTCTTTTCTCTTTGCTTCATAGCTCTTCATTTGCTTCACTGCTTTCTCCTTTTGTTTATTCAGCACTTCATTTCCATTCTCTCTCTCTCTCTTTCCTTCCTTCTTTCTCTATTTTCCTCCTCATGGACCCGAGTTCTCCATGTTCAGGTGTTTCATTGAAACTTTAAGATTTTACATAACCTCACACACACACACACACACACACACACACACACACACACAGACTAATCAGATAAGAATCTTAGTATTCAGGACTTGCTAACTGCTGACTAGCGTGATAGCTAGCGTGTGATTAGCGAGGACGTTATCTCAGCTGACAGTAGCTCTGATGTCATTTCTGCATCACGGCTGATGTTTCACGTCTCTGTCTCTCTCTGTCTGTCTGTCTGTCGATCCAGCAGCACCGTGTTATATCTCGGCTGCTATTAAGCGAACAGCTGAAGCTAATCAGCAGCTGATAATATTCACAATAACGCCGAGCTGCTTTTAATATTCACACGGCACCGGCGCGGCCGCACTTCACACAGAATAGTTGATTAAAACGGCGGCAATTCTGTCAGTAATTTCGACTTTAATTTACAGAACGCTTTGAAGAGCAAAAGGTGATGATTTCCCGCGAGGTGAGCGTGCCCAGAGGTGTGTTACTGAGAGAATCTCGGGCACGTCGCGCTGATTGTTTCTGCCGAGAACCAGTGTTCTGTTTCTGAAAAGAGAGAGAGAGCGAAAATTCTGGCGCCGCTGTGTGTTCCAACACACACACACACACACACACACACACACGTTTTATCTCCTGTTGTTCCTCTCTGTTATTTGCTCACCATTCAATTTGGCCACTACAGAGTCTCTATTACCCAGAATCCCTTGCGTTTATGGCCAGCGCTTTGGCTCGGTTGTGGCAGGAGGAACCCTCACGCCTCACTGAGCTTCTTCTCTGGTAGTTTAGGGCTTTTTATAAAGCGTGAGTCACGAGTCTCTCTCCAAAACTCGCCTACAGTACTTCATTCACTGCTTTCGGTGATTCACTGAGCCGTGATTCATCGATTCATCAATTCACTGATTAATTGATTCAGTCATTAAGAAAGTAAATGTTCACAGTTTTCTACAGGCGGCACACCAACGTGGCAAATTAGTTGAATGCACACACACACACACACACACACACACACACACACACACACACACACACACACACACACACACACACACACACACACACACACACACACACACACACACACACACGCGCACACACACACACACACTCAAACATACACACACAGTGAAAAATTCTTAAATGTATATTGTGTGTGTGTGCGTGTGTGTGTGTATCATGAATGATCACACACACTAATAATAAAACTCATTATAATCACAGAGTGGAACAGAGAGAGAGAGAGAGAGAGAGAGAGAGAGAGAGAGAGCAGTCTCATATCTGTGTCTCCGTGTCTATCTTCCTCTCCATACTTTCCATCTTTCCATCCATTTTGATTCACCTGTCATTTAACCTCTCTGTCTCTTACACGCTCTATTCCTCCTTTCACTCCCATCATCACGTCTCTCTCTCTCTATCCCTCCATCTCTTTTTTTCCTCCTCCACCTTCTCTCTCTCACCTTCACTTTCATTTGATCTCCATCGTTCTCACTTTAACAGATAAACTAAGACCTCATTAGGCTACCAGTTACTAGTGAATCTCTCTCACACACACACACACACACACACACACACGCACGCGCTCTCACCTTTTTCAGTTTGATGACGGCCTCCTGAGTCTCGGAGTCTTTGCTGATCTCGAAGGTGTTGATTCCGTCTCCGTCCAGCAGTGTGTAGTCCACCAGTCCGTTCTCTCCCAGGTCCAGATCTCTGGCCTTCAGACGGCCCACCTCCTCTCCAGGCACTTTATCCTCCATCACAGACATCGAATACACACCTACAACACACACACACACCCACACACACACACACAGTATGCTTATAAGACTGGTGTAAAATGGACTACTCAGTAACCCTAAAACATAATAATAAATAACAAACAAATAAAACAGAACTGAAAACCGTTTTCTTTTAAACTGTAGCTTTGCTAACGAAATAACTTTCTTCTTGGCAGGTACCACGGCTGACCCTGCGCTCTGACCCCTGTTACACTGGGATATGCAAAGAAGGAATTTTACTGTGCTGTAATATATAAAATAAAGGCTTTACTTTTTACTTTACGTTTTACATGGAGGTGATGAGAAGTGGTGAGCACTGCTCCGCCGCCACCTCCTCACAGTAAATCCACCGAGCCATGAGCCATGTTTCAAACTTCAGGGAGTGACCTCACGACCCGTCCTGGGGTGCTCCTGTGGTTAGTGTTATAGCTCGTGGCGTCTAATGTTTTGGGTTTGATTCACTGCTTTTACTTTATCTTTAGATTAAGAACTGAAAGGTAAATGTTCTATAAAATAACACACAAGCATGTGCTCCTGTAGCTCATACAGGCGAGTGTTGACCCTCGACAGTGAGGTTGTAGGTTCAAACCTCCAATGAGCTTATTTTTACTTTATCTTTAGGTCAGGGTTAAGAACACAACGCTTAAGGTTTTGTATAAAAGATGGAGCAAGTGTGAGATCCTATGGCTCATGTGGCCGAGCGTTGCCTCTGGCTAGAGTGGTTGCTGGTGCAAACCCCCAGTCAAGTGTGCTTTATCTTTAGGTCTGGGTTAAGAATGAATACATAAAGGTTCTATAGAAGAGTGTAGAAACATGAGGACCTGTGGCTCATGGGGGTGAGCGTTTCCTCTGGCTAGGGAGGTTGCTGGTTTTAGCCCAAGAGACGGCTGCTTGTGCTTTAGGTCAGGGTTAAGAATGTTCTATAAAAGGTGATCGATGCAGAAGATCTTGTTGCTCGTGTGGATGCGTGTTGCCTCTATGGAGAGGTTGTAGGTTTAATACCTAGCCATGTATTCTTGTTCTTTTTCTTTAGGTCAGGGTTAAAAAACACAAAGGTAAATGTTCTATAAATGAAAGGCCCCATGTGAGGACCTGTAGCTCATGTAGCTGAGCCTCTCCTTTTACCCAGGAGGTCACTGGATCAAACCGGGTCTTGAGAATAAGAGCTGAAGGTCTGGGTGGAAACACGCAGTGTGTAGGATACTGGAACAGAGGAGTCAGGAGGAATCGGGTAACGATCCAATAACCTGCTGACACGTACTGTAGAGTATGAAGGTGCAGGAGATCATGAGCGCTGAACGTGTTGTGTTTGTTAGCATTTCGTAATAACTGCTCTGGTTTATAAAGCAGTGGTGGCTCAGAGGGCTAAGGCACTGAGTTACTGATCGGAAGATTGCCGGTTCGATTCCCGGCTCAGCCAGGTTGCCATTGTTGTGCCCTTGAGCAAGGCGCGCTGTACCGTGGCTGACTCTGCGCTCTGACCCCAGTTACACTGGGATATGCGAAGAAGGAATTTCACTGTGCTGTAATGTTTATGTGACAAAATAAAGGCTTTACTTTACTAAAGACTTGTAGTGATTATAGGCTTAAAACCACCTCAGATTCTTGCATTTTTTCCCAGAATGCCTTTCTCTTGAAATCAACCCTAATTTTGATTCTTTTACCCCACTGCCATCTAAACCAGCCCTCTTCTTGAAACCTGAGTTTGGGCAGATGAGAGCTGAGTGTGTGTGAAGACACTGAAGACTTCCTGATCTGAGTTGCTCTCACAGCCACGATTCCTCTTACTGCATGCAGGTGATGAGAGCTGATGGGTGCTTTTAATAAAGTCATCACTCTTTGAACCAATACTCCAGGGTGCAACACCTCTTCTTGTCCTGCTGTGACTGAGTGGTTAGCGTGTTGGTCCGTGGCATCTGATGTCTTGGGTTCAATTCCCTTCTTTGTTTTTTCTTTATGTCAGGGTTAAGAATGCAAAGTTAAAGGTTCTATAAAAACAAAGGAGGGAGGGGTGAGATTCTGTGGCTCCTGGGAATGAGCTGCCGCAGTTCTTCTGTATGGTGTGGTTCCGGGTTCAAACCCCAGCCAAGCCTGTCTTTTGTTTATCTTAAGGTCAGGGTTAACCAAGAAAAGTTAAAGGTCCTATTAAAAAGCATGAAAGCCTGCAGTCATATGGCTCATGTGGATGAGTGCTGGGTAGGTAGTGTGTGGTGAGATTGTATGTTCAAGACCCTGTAAAGTTAAATAAAGTTTATGGTTCTTTAAACCCTTGGACTTATACTTTGAGACTTTTGGAATAAAAAATAACAAAAAAAAAATTGTCTCACACATGAGTCAGATAGAGTATCTACAGCGAGGAGACGAATGCTCCACCACATCCTCTTAAGAGCAACAACATTTTCTGTCCTGCTGTGGAACAGTAGTATGTGGTTTTGATTTACTGCTTTTGCTTTTTCTTTTTCTTTAAATCAGGGTTAAGGCCACAAAGGTAAAGCTTCTATAAAACAAGACACAGGTAGGGGCTATTGTACCTCACGCAGGTGAGCATTGCCTCGGGTTGGAGTCGTTGCTTGTCCAAACCCTATTTTGGATTGCTTTTACTTTATCTTTATGGCATGCTTAAGAACACAAAGTTTAAGGTTCTACAGTATAAAACAACACAAACACATACTGTATATACACATATATATATACCCGCAGATGCAAGATCCTGTAGCTCATTGGGTTAAGCATTGTGTTGCAAAGGGAAAGGTCGCAGGATTGAATCCCAGCTGGGTCTTTTTCTGCTTTATCTTAATGTCAGAACACAAAGGTAAAAGTTCTAGCAAAGCAGCACTGAACGTGGAATCCTGTAGCTCATGAGGATAAGTGAGCAATTGCTACTGATTTGTGAGGTTTCTGGTTCAAACCCCACCAAGACTTTATCTATCTTTGGGTCAGAGAACACAAACTTAAATCTTCTAGAAAACACAAAGTTACCAAAGTTAAAGGTTTTATAAAACAGCATGTGAACGTGAGATCCTGTAGCTCACATGGATGAGCACTCGCCTCTGGAATGAGAGGTTGCTGGTTCGAATCCCAGCAGGGTCTTTTTCGTCTTTATCTTAATGTCAGGGTGAAGAACACAAAGGTAAAAGTTCTAGCAAAGCAGCACTGAACGTGGAATCCTGTAGCTCATGAGGATAAGTGAGCAATTGCTACTGATTTTGTGAGGTTTCTGGTTCAAACCCCACCAAGACTTTATCTATCTTTGGGTCAGAGAACACAAACTTAAATCTTCTAGAAAACTCAAAGTAACCAAAGTTAAAGGTTTTATAAAACAGCATGTGAGCGTGAGATCCTGTAGCTCACATGGATGAGCACTCGCCTCTGGATTGAGAGGTTGCTGGCTCGAATCCCAGCAGGGTCTTTTTCTTCTTTATCTTAATGTCAGGGTGAAGAACACAAAGGTAAAAGTTCTAGAAAAGCAGCACTGAACGTGGAATCCTGTAGCTCATGAGGATAAGTGAGCAATTGCTGCTGAATTGTGAGGTTTCTGGTTCAAATCCCACAAAGACTTTATCTATCTTTGGGTCAGAGAACACAAACTTAAATATTCTAGAAAACACAAAGCAAGCACACAAAGTTAAAGGTTTTATAAAACAGTATGTGAGTGTGAGATCCTGTAGCTCATATGGGTGAGCACTCGCCTCTGGATTGAGAGGTTGCTGGTTCAAATCCCAGCCAGGACTCCAGGATAAGAGCGCAGACGGTTCAGGAATGATGGCAGGATGTGGAAGGTGCAGGATGTGGAAGGTACAGGAAGGATGGATGGCGTAAACCCAGGGGGGGTAATTCCGGGCAGCTGCCCCCCCAGGCTCAGAGCATGAGACGTAAGGGGTTATACAGCAGAAAGAGAGAGGTTCGACTTAGTTTTTGCATAATATAGGGAACGCTGTAAAAAACCTATCACCCACACTTTTTTCTAGTCCTGCAACACCATCTCCCACAACCTCCCACAACCTCCTCCCCTGTCTCCTCCCACAACCTCCTCCCCCACTGTCTCACTCTTTCTTCTCTCTACCCAAGCCAGCTCACCTGCACACGCTGGATTCGAACCACCAACCTTCAACCTCATGGGCGAGGACCCTAACCACTACACCACTGAGCACCACACCAAGTGGCTGGAGTTATAGGACTTTTGGCTTTTAAAATCAACATGGCTTTTAAAAAAAAAAAAAAAAAAAAACTGTGGACAAGCTGGATGTGAACCAACAACTATCAGACTGAAGGGCAACAAAGACACCACGTCCCACATTCGAGAGGGTTACCACTTTGTGTTTGAACCAGTCATAGTACCTCTGTCTTTTAAAATGTCTCCTACAGTGGAACCACAGAGAGATATTTATTTATCAAATCATTTACGTCAATGATGGTCCACGAGGCAATATCCATTATCAGTTGGAGAACAGTTTCTTATATCTTCATCTGCTGGACTGGATCATAGTAACAGTGTGGAAATTCCTGTCAGGTAGAATTAACACCTCATGAATTTGACAAGCGGGAGTTAAAGTTGGCTAAAACCATGACAACGCTCTTGCTAATCAACTGGAAATATGGACAGAAGCTAATGATGTGTCGAGCTAGCGCTTAGCTGTTAGATGGTTTAGACTAGAAATATTTCATGTAAATTATAAGTACAAAGATTTAAAACAAAAACAAAAATCTTACATTTCCAGGAGTGCACATCACTCTCTCGGGAGCCGGTGGAATTTTAGCACAAAATGCTAATGAACATTGTTGCTTTACTGAAGGGAAAAAAAGGCATTTTTTTTAAGATTGCAGATAAAATATGAAGTTTGTGAAACCTTTTTAAACACCTTTGGTTTAAAAAAAAAAATTAGAAGTGGCTTTTTGTTTCCTCGAACAGAAGAAAATGTTAAGTCTGCTCATGAGTCACTGTTGAGAAGAAAAGAAAACTGACACATAAACACTACCTGTGGAGGCATCGCTCAGCTGCCAGGCACCTGCAAGCCTCAAGACACCGTGTGCGTGCGCGCGCGCGGGCGTGCGTGTGTGTGTGTGTGTGTGTGTGAGAAACACACACCTGCCCGAGGCTAGGCCAGAGCAGAGGGACCATATGGCTCTCCTCGCTGTCTCTCCAAAGCCAAAGGCTTCGACTGCTTTTATAAAAATAACTCCTACACAGGCAAGAAAGCTTGAGGGAAGAAAAAAGACTTGAGTGAAGAAAAAAGACTAAAATAAATGAAATAATAAAATAAACCTCAAACCACACCGCATTTCCCAGCCTGGAGCGTCTGAAGAGTTTCTCCAAGCTAAACTGATAAGCTAATTAAAGGATGTCTGTTCCAGGTCGCACCTGAGCGCGCTGTCGGGAATTTAGTTTTATATTGAGATGAGTTTGTAAAAATAAAATTGTTTTTATAAAAGTAGAGCGGTACTCGCCTTGCCAATTCTCACCTACAGACTGAAATTTTGCGAGAAATTTCCCTCAGTATACGAAGCGTTTCAGGCGCTTACAGTTTGGTGTTTAAAGCAGAGAGGAATCATAAATTAAGGTTAAGTGAGGTTTACACCGACGTGGTGACGTGGTGTAACAATGCAGCTACAGAATTATCACCAGCAAGCTAGCAGTCATTTTGGGCCGGGTCAGTGAGGTGCTAGTGTTCAGTATTCTCTCATGACGTCATACAGGACACTCTCATGGGCTCTCATATCACTGGTACACAGATGACACTCAGCTCAGCCTCTCCTTCCCTTCCTCAGAGTGTCAGGTTTCTGCTCAGATCTCAGCGTGTCTGACAGACATCTTATTACAGATGAGTGAAACTTCTATCTATAACCATCATCGGAACCAAAGGTTGGTCTTAATGACCTAGGAAAATATGCCAGATGTTATTGCTGTAAGGGGAAGATACATTTCTGAGGACCCTTTAGTAGAGTCACACAGGCCTGGAGCATATCCAAGGAAATTTTAGGACATAAGACCGGGAACACACTGGAAGGAAGGCCAAGCCCACACACACACACACACACACAGCGCGGAGGCTCTGGAGATGTGAGGAGACAACGCTAACCTCTGAGCCATCATGTCATCCAACTTGGAAACACCCTGCAGAAATCTGATCGCAGCAAAACTGAACTCTAGCTGATTCAGGATGATGTGATCTTCCTGCACAGCTCTCCGCTCTCACCTTCAGCCACTGCACGCAACCTTCTGCAGAACATCAGCTGTCCTGCTCCTCTTACACCGCTAATCCGACTCGCTTACGCCGATTCTGCCTTTACGACATCTGAAAGAGGTGTCTGTTTCTCTTCAGGTCACTCAGGAGCTTGTTCAGTCGCTTGTCACGTCCACTCACTCCTGGCAAATCTGCCTTGGGGGAACGGTTGACCTCTGGACTGATCCTCAACGCAGCTACATGACATGTTTTAAATCTTCCTAAGTTCTCCTCCTGTAACTTCACTCCCTCCAGCGGCTTCCTGTATCGGCTGCATCAGATTTAAAATCACTCATGCCTGCCAACAAAGCCAAACACAGACCCGTAGCCTGTTACCTCCATGCACTCGTCACTAAACACCCCCCTGCACTGATCACCCAGGACTGCTCGCCTGCTCCCTCTATCTCTCAGGGTAAAACCTGCATCAGGATCTTTATTCATCTCTGCACGGAGTCGGGGGGGTGATGGAGTAAACCTTCTCTAGATCTCCAAGCATCTAAAACACTGGTCTCTGCTCAACACCGTACAGGTAACTGATCAAACGTAAACTCTACAATTTGTTAGCGATTAAAAAAAAAAAAAAAAAAAAAAGAAGATAATTCATACTCAGCCAATAGAATATTTGTTTGTTAAGATGAGGAACATCGGATGTGTGTTCAGTTTTAGTTTTGTAAAGGAAGCTAATACGAGCACAGTGCAATGTTTCTACACAAACAATTCCATAACGTTGCGAAATATCCCCACTTTAAGAACAAAACACAATTTCAAATTGGAAGAAAGTGGAACATTTCTACAAAAATATACTTAATGCGCGGCTGAAATGTTCCTGTAAACAATGGAATAAGCGCAGCGCTCATGCTAACAGCCATGTTATTCCAGGTGTTTTAGGGTCCGCTCTTATTGCAGCAGGAAATGACTGTTTTAGTGGGAATGCCTTCAATTCTCTCTCTCTCTCTCTCTCTCTCTCTCTCTCTCACACACACACACACACACACACATACACATAAACACACACACACAATTTTGTGCTGATTTTTAGAGCTTGAGACTCCATGACCGAGACCTCAGGCAGATTTACTGGAGAGATTTCAGCAAAAGAAAGAAAGATAAGATCTCTATGCTTTTAGTGTGCAGTTTGACACACACACACACACACACACACACACACACACACACACACACACACACACACCTTCATTCCATTTCTCTTTATCCATTTTATCCGGATTTTTTCCCCACACTACAGATCCTCTTCATCGTCTCACTGTCTGTGTTTAATGAACATTTTGGTGATTAACCAGTCGATTACTGATGATGTCATCGGCAGCCAATCACACGTCTTCTGATTTCTGGAATGTTTTACTCTTGAGACTTGAGTCTCTCTCTTTTCAGCCACTGAAGTTGAAAATGAAATGAAGTGAAATCAGCTACAGTGTCGCATTAGTGAGAGATTATTCCTAGAAGTACAACTTTAGCTTTTATTGTAAAAAAAAAAGAAAAAAA
>QNUK01000408.1:77500-132500 GCA_013621035.1 Clarias magur | reverse complement strand
CTGAAGATCCGAAGCTAATACGAAGCGCGTGAAGATACAGTACGTGCTCAGGAGTGAAGGAAGCTAATAAGCTCGGGGTGAGGCACGAGTTTCCCAAAAGGATCAAGTTAATAAATAAATATACCTTCTAATGTACAACTAGTAGTTGGACTGATGGAGAAAGACTGTGGATTCTTCAGATGTTCTCTAATGGTTTGTTTGTTTGGTTTCTACGTTGTGATGCCGAGTTCAAACGAGTTCGATGTTTTCTAGACATGAAAAGAAGGTCGAAGAAGAAAGATAAAGAGAATAAAATAAAAAGAAGAGAAAGCAATTCTTCAAAATGTCCTTCAACTGTATTGTTCTATAATAATTGCGGGTTCTTGTCTTCAAAAACACAAAAAGATCACTTAAAACATTTAATTTACAAATCTAAACCATGTTTAGGCCACGCCTCCTTCAGGGTTCTTCTTCAGGGTTCTCCATGGGCTTCATTCAGGCTCTAAGCTTCACTCTGTTTAAAAAACCTTTAACAAGGTCGAGATTTTATCAAACTCTAAACTACATGATTGAATAAACAAATAGGAAGAAAGAGAAAAAACTGTTTTTTTTAAATGAAGCCCAGGTTCAGCCTGCAGAAATGTTCTTCTACCTGACAAACCCAAGTCTCTTACTTTAGGCCACGCCCCCATTACTTTATAAATTATAAAGCTGCTCTCACTCACTCGCGATCACCGTAATCGGCCTGTCGTTGGGAGGAAACCCACGAAGCGCAGAGAGAACATGCAGACTCCGTGCACACAGACCCCAAGGCGGAACTCGAACCTGAACCCTGCAGATGCAACACAACATTGATATCCACTACGCCTCATGGCCTTGCATGTTCTCCTGTTGTTACTTCCGGTTAATTCGGCTTCTACACACACCAAAGACCTGCAGAGGGGGTGTTATTAGAGTGACGTTATTAGAACAGATATTAATAAGTTCCCCTGGTGTCTGTGATTTCCGCTCCTACTGTAAGTCTGTAGGTTTTTTTTTTTTAATATAATATCTCTTCTCTTCCGATTAATCCGTCCTTTTCCGACCAAACCCCGAACCACGAGGCGATTTAGGGGAATCCTAATAAACGCCCTGAATCTGATCGATGTCCATCCTGAGCGTAAGGTAAAGCCGTCTGGGCCGGAGTCGCTGGAGGATGGAGAGCGATTGAGCGTCAGCGCTTTATCATCTGTCTGTAACGGGAACAGAGCGGTGCATTAGACCTTCAGCACTCAGACGGAAAAAAGCGTTTAAATGCACCTGGTGTCGAGAAGGACATGTGAGGAGAGGGAGTGCAAGACGAACACACTCACATACACACACACACACATCTGATAACGTCTAAAATAATACAGAACCGAGGCTAAGAGAGCAGAGGAGGAGGAGGAGGAGGAGGAGGAAGAGCTGACGGGGTTTAGAGGAGACGAGGTCGAACCCGAGGCTGAGGGAAGAAACACCACAGAGTTCTGGAAGAAGAAATGATTACGCAGTCTCTTACTCTCTAATTACCAGTTTAAAGAAAGAGAGAAGAAAAAAACTCAATGGAATATACTGCATGCACACACACACACACACACACACACACACACACACACCGCAAACCAACACGCTGTGATTTTCCAACATGACATGCCAAATGGAAAGAGGGGGCGAGAAAGACGGGGAATGAGAGGAGGACAAAAAGAGAAGAGAGAAAAATGGGAAGGAAAATACAGGGGAAGAAAAAGAGAGAAGAAGAGAAAATGAGAGAAGAGGGATTCAGAGAGCAAATTAAAATATAAAAATAAACTAACAATAAAACAGTGAATTCTTAGAAAACCATTTCACAAAGAGTTATTTAAAGGTTAATAAAGGGCACAGAAATGATGCAAAGAAAGCAAAAGAGTAAGAATTAAACAAAGATGGGAAAATTTGGAGATGTGAAAAGAAAGGAAAAGTACAGGAAGAACAAAGTGATGAAGGGATGAAAGGGAAGGAAAGTGAGAAGAAGAAAGTGAGAAGATGAAAAGAAGAACAAGAGAGAAACAGAGTTGATGGAAATTGAGGAGAAAAGAAGTGAAAAGAAAAAAGGTGAAAAAGAAAAGAGAAGGAACTGGAAGAGAAGAAAAGAGAAGAGGAGAGAGAAATGGAAAAATAATGAAAAAAAAGAGGAAATCAGAGAACCGAAGAAGAGAAGAAATACAGTTAAAAACAACGGAGAAATGGAAGAGGAATAAAAAGCGAGTGATGAGGAAAGAAAAGAGAGAAGATAAAAAGAGGGAAATGAGAGAAACAGATGTGACGCTCCGTCTCTCACAGTGCAGGGTAATTAAAACACTCCCTCTGGTGGTCCTGATTAGTGTGTGTGTGTGTGTGTGTGTGTGTGTGTGTGTGTATATGTGTGTGTGTGTGTGTGTGTGTGTGTGTGTGTGTGTGTGTGTGTGTGTGTGTGTGTGTGTGTGTACAGAGCCTCCATTTTGCTCCCAGCAACAAATTTGACTTTGACTTTTTTCTTTCTGTTTGCATAAAAACTGTAAACAGCGCGGTTAATTGTTGACTTGTTAAGATGCAGAAGCGCTAACGAGCAGATTTCAGCGAGAAAGGGGGGGGGAGGGGGGGAGCGGGGGGGTACCCTCTGAAAAAGTTTGTGAGTTTGTTGTTTGTTTGTTTTTAATTAGAAACTTACTGATGTTGTAAATCAGTACTCTACATAATTATTCAAAAGTAAATTACTCTAAAATAATTTAAAACTAAAGTTTAAAATTATACAAAAATAAAAACAATAAAAAATAATTAATTAATAAGTATTTTTTGTGCCTTTTTGATGTTTTATTTATTTGTTTATTTGTTTCCTGATTGTTTTTTTTAACTAGGCTTTTAAATAAAGCAACAATTAATCAGTATTATTATTATTATTATAAATGTTATTTTTATTTATTTATTTGTATTTATTTAGCAGAAGCTGAAGTTTCTCGTAAACGTGTTTTATGTTGGACAAATAAAACGAAACAAGCATCTGGAACACAAATGAGTGGAAAAAAGAATCAGGTAGTAACACTCTTTATCATTATTCTGTTCATTTACACACACACACACACACACACACACACACACACACACACACACACACACACACACACACACACACAGACACACACTGGACCAGGCTAAAGCAATAATAGTGATTCATGTGTGTGCAGATGTGATGCATGCTCCTGTCGACTCGCTCCCTCGAGAACACGCCTGATATTTTCACAAGTGTCCATACATGTGTGTGTGTGTGTGTGTGTGTGTGTGTGTGTGTGAACAAAATGATGAGAAAGTTAATAATAAAGGGTGTGTGTGTGTATGTATGATGTCACTCAGCGGCTTAAAAAAACACATCTTGAAGAGATTTTACACTTTAGGCGAGCACACACACGCGCACACACACACACACACACACACACACACACACACACACACACACACACACACACAGGAAGAAAAACACACACACATACACACAGAGTACCCATTTCATTTCATCATGCTCACAATAATATACATCTAAATCAGTGTGTTCTGATTGGATGAGAGCAGCGCGGTGTGTTCTGATTGGATGAGAGCATCGTGGTGTGTTCTGATTGGATGAGAGCAGCGCGGTGTGTTCTGATTGGATGAGAGCATCGCGGTGTGTTCTGATTGGATGAGAGCAGCGCGGTGTGTTCTGATTGGATGAGAGCATCGCGGTGTGTTCTGATTGGATGAGAGCAGCGCGGTGTGTTCTGATTGGATGAGAGCAGCGCGGTGTGTTCTGATTGGATGAGAGCAGCGCGGTGTGTTCTGATTGGATGAGAGCAGCGCGGTGTGTTCTGATTGGATGAGAGCATCGCGGTGTGTTCTGATTGGATGAGAGCAGCGCGGTGTGTTCTGATTGGATGAGAGCATCGCGGTGTGTTCTGATTGGATGAGAGCAGCGCGGTGTGTTCTGATTGGATGAGAGCAGTAATTATTCAGTATTTATGACTTTTCAAGATTTACATTAACCTCATAGCTCCAGTCTATTTTTATGTACATTTTATAGTTTGTATAATTCTCTTTGCTGAAGCAGAGGTGTGTGTGTGTGTGTGTGTGTGTGTGTGTGTGTGTGTGTGTGTGTGTGTGTGTGTGTGTGTTGTTAAAGCATCTGTACTGAGAGTGAGGTTAAAGACCTGTCATAAAGCTGAGGCGTGTGTTTGGCGTCGGCTGCAGGTGAGAGTGAAGCAGCTCATTGATTAACTGACGTTATGAATGAAAGCAGAATAAAAGTCTGACGCTGAGCTCTGAGGAAACACAGCGAGCTGAAGGAAACTACATCGCCAGCTGAGGAGGACCGACACCACGTCTTTAAATAAATAAATAAATATGTATTGCAGCTTTCATATGTTCAAATTGAAGAAAAGGAAAGAGAAACTACCAAAGAAAAACAGAATAAAATAGATTCATTAAAATGTACATACACCTGAAAGTAATTCTGCAGTAAATATAAGACAATTTACAACACATGTATTTATTTATTCATTAGCTGTATTTATTAGATTTATGAGATTTCTTTTTATTATTTAACAATTAAATATATATTTGTATATATTAAGAATATATATATATATATTAAGAAAAAATAACCATAAATAAATAATATTATAGTCAGATTTTTATTATTAAAGTGAAAAGGAAATAAAATATTCTGGAAGTGTAGCGAGACGCTGCCGATAAACTGGTGTGTTTATTTTTTGTATTAACACTCGGACGAACATACAGAGACGATGGTGAGAGAGTTTCTGAATCTGATTTCCTGCTGCAGTCAAACAGAATTAACGCTCTGGGCGAGAGGTGATGAAATAAAGAGCACCGGCGAGAACGTGATCATTCACATTCCGATAAAAGAACAACACTACACTCCTGGATCAGACTCTCAGATCAGACTCGGGTCAGAGTTTAAGCTTAGACTGTCAGATCAAACTTTCAGGTCAGACCTTCGGACCAGTCTCCCAGATCAGACTCTCCTTTCAGGCTCTTGAATTGGACTTACAGGTCAGAATTTTGGCTCTGGGATCAGAATTTCAGATTAGATGGTTGGATCCAACTTTCAGCTCAGATTCTCAAATCAGAATCTCAGATAGTGGTTTCAGATCAGACTTCACACCAGTTTATCTGCAGCATCTCGCTAATAAATTTAAACTCTCAGATCAGACTTTTGGATCAGAGTCTCAGAGAAGACTCATTTTGGACGATTTTTAAATCAGACTCTTGGGTCAGACTTTTGAGTTAGTCTTTTGGATCAGACTCTCTGGTCTCCCAGGTCATACCCTCCATTCAGGCTCTTAGATTCAACTTACAGGTTAGAAATGTGGCTCTTGGATCAGAATTTCGGTTCAGACTCTGGATCCAACTTTCAGCTCATCAGACTCTCAGATCATACTCTCTGGTCAGGTCTCTCACCTCAGACTTTTGAATTAGACCATCGGATCAGAATATTAGATCTGATAGACTTCGGATCAGACACTCACATTAGAACCTTTGATCGGACTTTCAGATCTGACTCTCGGAGAAGAGTCTCAGTTTGGACCCTTGAATCAGACGTTTTGATGAGACTCTTGGAGACTCAGTCCCAGATTAGGCTTTCAAATCAGTCTCTCAGATCAGACTCTCTTTTCAGTCTGCCAGATCAGACTCTCGGATCAGACCCCTGTCTCTCGGCTGTTGTTAACAGAACCGCGTCAGAATTGCGGCGCCTCAGCTCAGCGCTATGCTTCAGCGGCGCTGCGTTTCTTCTCCCGGAGGCTCTGTGGATAAACACAGACAGTTGCTCTTTACTCCCTGACTGACTGCCGGAGTTTATCAGAGCAGGAAGTCGGATTTCTATCAGACTGCGAATCCCGAGCGAGTCTTCCTACACGCCGCACCTCACGCTGCTCGGCTCTTTGACCGAACAATAACGAGACGTCGTTTGAGTCTGAGCGGAGACGCCTCCTCTTCACCACGGCGTATTTATAGCGCTCCTGACACTCGCGGCTCTTTCTTCTCCGTCCAGCTCCCCTGCGTCACGCCGAGCCGTCCTGCCTTCTGATTGGCTGATTCATTTTAGTCAGCTTTATCTTAACGCTCTCATCATTGTACGTTATCGTTTCTATAGTAACAGCTCGTTCACAGCGTAGTCCGGGACGCGCCACAGAACTCAGAGGTAAAACTGCAACTTTTGGATTTTTTTGGTAAATTTCATTCATTCGTTTGTGTTCTGTGAGGTATAAAAAAGGGGTGTGGTTTAGCCCTTTTACAGCCGTGGGCAGGGCTAATAACAAAGAAAAGTTGCACTTTCCTTTAAGGTTACATCATAATTAGCAGTTTAAGAACATTTTTAGATATTTTTTACACGAGTTCATTTGTATAATATAAAAGATCTAAATAATCAAACATCATATTTATCTCAACCATGAAGAAGAAGAAGAAGAAGAAGAAGAAGAAGTGTCACTGGTTTGTCCAATCAAACAAACCACGACATGAATCGGCTCCCTCCTGAGGACCCCCCTCCCTCCCCCCCCTCCCCCGTCCCCCCGCGCCACCTCTCAGCGTTTGATGTGAAACGCAATCCTGCTTTCAGAAAGTGCCTGTAACATGAATTCATAACCTCTGAAATGTCACTGAGGAGCTTCTCCTGATGGATATCTGATGACCGCCGTTGTCATCAAAGCCCGGCAGAGAACACGGCGCCGTTTTGCTCGGGCTCGCGTTACGGTGCGGAGCTTCCCGCGGTCACCGATCGCGCTCTCAGGACGAAACCCGACTCTAAAATGCTGTTCAGTTCCAGCCACTAATCGTCCCGGGTGTTATACACAAACACGGGGAAAAAACCCGGAGAGAAACTTCTCCAAAACACTGCAAACTGAGGATCCTCACGGATCAAGTTCTGTTTCTGTTTCATATCTTTATATGTCTTTTATATACAGTGTGTAAAATGATGACTGTACCGCGGTTATTATACATACTGCAGTGCCGCAGTGGGTTTTCCATCGGCCATCACGACCCAATTAAAACATTATTTATAAATAAAGGTAAACGTTTATGTGCATAAATAAATGTCACTGGTCTTATTTAGTGCCAGTAACACATCACTTGAACATTTCTGAGGTTGTCTCCATCTGATAAATCACAACTTCATGCGCGAGTGTTCGTCAAAACATGTTCAGTTTAAAAATCAGCAACAAAACTCGACTTTACAAAAGACACCAAATAAAAGCATTTATATGTGTGTGGAGTTCACAGACTATCTGGTCGTTTTTCATTTCCTCGACTCTCACACTGATTGCGTGTGGAAGTGTGGAGCTCTGACAGCGTCAGAAAACTAACTAGCTCCCCCTTGGTGCTGAAAATTGTACTGCAGACAAAATTCCCGCCAACGTCACCCAAATAAAATCACCTGTGAGTCGTGACCCAGTGATTGAGAGCCGATGATGTACAAGGATGAAGTGATATTAACAGAAAATAAAAGAGCTAGTGCAGGAGTAGACGAAAAGTGTGATGACGGCGGATGATGGACGACGCTGACATGAGACGTAACGTAAGACGATGGAATGTGATCCCCTATACACAAAAACAACATCATCATCATCATCATCATCATCACCGACAATGAATCATCAGGCCTCATACTGCACTTCATTTGAAAGTATTTGGACATCATCGTTTTCATGTAAACTCACAGTCCAAAGTTGCTCACTTAAAGGAGTTCACTAAGATCTATAAGGAATAGATGGAAAACAAAATTGTACTTCTTTGTAAATAATCTAATCTGTGACGTAAATCCATCGATCTGATCCTAACCGTGAGTTTTGTGATCCGTTGTACCCCTAGAAATAATGACCACGAGACACTCCTCCTCAGATCACTCCATCCTCTCCAGAATTGATTTTTAAGTTCTTTTACTGGGTAGCAAAGCTCTTAATAGCTGTTCCCAGAATTAAAGCCAGCGCAGCTGAAAGTGCATTACGGTAACAGATTGTGGAACACACGACCCGGCCAGCTCCGATCTGCAAACAAGATCATCGGCTCGCTCTCTTTACTATACGCTCCATCCTCACATATTATGTGTCATTAAATCTCATTACTTTACTTTTAGCTTATTTTAGGCTCGCATCTTTTTCACATCCTGCGCTCCTTTACATTCCCAAACCTATAGCTTTATTTTCCAGTAACTACCACAAATACGACGCAAATGAATCGAGCGCGCGACTCTGAAATGGACGTGTTTAGCATATTAGCTCACGAGCGCTTTATTTATCTCTTCTAAGCTCATTTTCTTCCCACAATCATCATTATCTCATTTTACGTTTCTGACTCATGCATTAACGTGTTTTATTTCGGTGCAGCTCATTAAGGTGTGTGTGTGTGTGTGTGTGTGTGTGTGTGTGTGTGTGTGTGTGTGTTGTAGATATAATATATCTATTTTTTGTTATAACAATTATTTGAAAAATAGACTGAAGCAAATATGCTAATGATCTCGCCTGAATCGTTCAGATGAAGAAACACGCCTGAGAGTGCTGTTAATGAAGGAGGAGGAAATAAACGAAGAATCCAGCCGAAGAGAATAAAAGAGAAGATGAAAGAACAAGAGAAATAATGTAAAGGGAAGAGAACTGAAGAGGAGATGAGATAAGAATGGAAGAGCTCAGAAAAGACAGAACGAGACAAGATGAAAAGAAAGGAGCAAAGAAAGAAGAAGACAAGACAAAATAAGACACAAGTTATAAAACGAAGACAAAAAAGGAGACGAGAAGCGATGAGAGAAGCGAGACACAGTTGAAATAAATGAATAACAAAGGAGAGACGAGACATGGAGAGATGAGATGAGAAGAGTAGAGAGGGGCAGAAGATCTGTCCTCTGCGTGGCTGGTGTTCTCGCAGGGCGCGTGGTTCTCCGCGTTAGTGGAGTAGAACCGTGCCCTTGGATACGAGAGCCTGAGTGTCAGCTTTCCACAGAGAACGCGTCTCAGCGCGCCGCTTCAGTTTCCGTGCTGAAGGTTAAGAGGCTCGGCGCTAGCGGCGCTGAAAGAGACGGCGTGTGTCTGTAAGAGAGAACGCCTCTGTGCGCTCGCCTCCTGATATAAATACAGCAAGAACACAAATAAATACAGAACCCTGACCCCTTCAGTGGTGAAGCTTCCTCTCCGGCAAGCGCAGAAATACATCCACACACAGACTCGCTTCAAATAAACACCAGATACTGCTCATAAAATATGGGTTCTTCTTATCATCTCCATAGTACCAGACAATTATTGTTAGCGTTTCTATAGTAACAAGACCTTTATCTTTAAATTGGCTGGATAGCGTTATTGTATCTATAGTAACAGCTGGAAATAGTTATTGTATCTATAGTAACAGCTGGAAATAGCTATTGAGTCTATAGTAACAACTGGAAATAGTTATTGTATCTATAGTAACAGCTGGAAATAGTTATTGAGTCTATAGTAACAACTGGAAATAGTTATTGTATCTATAGTAACAGCTGGAAATAGTTATTGAGTCTATAGTAACAGCTGGAAATACTTATTGTATCTATAGTAACAGCTGGAAATAGTTATTGAGTCTATAGTAACAGCTGGAAATAGTTATTGGATCTATAGTAACAGCTGGAAATAGTTATTGAGTCTATAGTAACAACTGGAAATAGTTATTGTATCTATAGTAACAGCTGGAAATAGTTATTGTATCTATAGTAACAGCTGGAAATAGTTATTGTATCTATAGTAACAGCTGGAAATAGTTATTGAGTCTATAGTAACAACTGGAAATAGTTATTGTGTCTATAGTAACAGCTGGAAATAGCTATTGTATCTATAGTAACAGCTGGAAATAGTTACTCTATCTATAGTAACAGCTGGAAATACTTATTGTGTCTATAGTAACAGCTGGAAACATTTATTGTGTCTATAGTAACAGCTGGAAATACTTATTGTGTCTATAGTAACAGCTGGAAACATTTATCGTGTCTATAGTAACAGCTGGAAATAGTTATTGAGTCTGTAGTAACAGCTGGAAATAGTTACTGTATCTATAGTAACAGCTGGAAATATTTATTGTGTCTATAGTAACAACTGGAAATAGTTATTGTGTCTATAGTAACAGCTGGAAATAGTTATTGAGTCCATAGTAACAGCTGGAAATAGTTATTGTATCTATAGTAACAGCTGGAAATATTTATTGTGTCTATAGTAACAGCTGGAAATAGTTATTGAGTCTATAGTAACAGCTGGAAATACTTATTGTGTCTATAGTAACAGCTGGAAATATTTATTGTCTATAGTAACAGCTGGATTTCTTCATTGTTTCTATAGTAACAGCCTGTTAGTGCTTCTATATGACTTTATTAATATATTATTTATTATTTGTTCCTTTCATAATAAAAAGCTTTAAATGGTAGTACAGTGAAGTGTTCTATGTGATGTTTATGTGACGTTTATGGAAGGAGTCTTCAGTGTCAGACATCTGTTACAGTCAGGCAGGTTCATGAAAATCAGGACAAACCATGAACCATCCCAAGAGGCCACGAGGAACATTTTACAACAAGAATGTTAGCTATAGTAATGTTTAAAAGGACTGTTCTCTTAAATTTGTAAAATTACACCAGTGTGTGTGTGTGTGTGTGTGTGTGTGTGTGTGAGAGAGGACACACACTTCAAAGCCATTAGAAAGCTGTAATTACGCACTACAAGGCCTCGGTTCTGCACATTCTGCTCATGCTAATATTTCTCATTACTCATCTGTGTTCTCGCTTCACCTCGCTGTTTATACGCGCAGAACTTCGGCGCCACCGGATTAATAATAATAAAGTTCCTTTCAAACCTCTGTGATATTTCCCTCCCTCCTTTTCTAAATTATAATTTATAACCATATTTATTTTTTAGTCTGTTCACAAAACACACACAATCTGTTTGATGTGAAAAAATAACAACATCAGAAATCGTAGCGTTTGTTTTCCAGATAAAAAACAACTGGTGACGAGATGAAGTCTATCGCGTGCGTCGTTCTCTCTGGTTCTACAGAGTCAAACAGCAATCAGTACGCTTCCTTTCTTCTTTCTCTTTTTTGTAGCCGTTTTTGGTGGCCGTGTTATCAGATTTTACAGGAAATGATTTGCTTTTTAATGTTGTTTTCTTTTGGGTTGTTGTTCAGTCGACTGTTTGCTCCTTTCATCAAAAATTATAAATAACTTTAAAAAATCTAATGCAGATTTTTTCTGTTTTTCTTTTTCTGAAATCTGTCTGTTACTCTTCGTTCTGGCTCCGGCGATTAAAATCAAACGAAAGAATATTTGAAAGTAATTATCAGTCGATTGAGGGGAAATTATTAGAATAATATCCCTCAGCTGATGGTAATCACATGAGATCATTAAATCTGATCTTTTACTCTTTATAAAGAAGAATGAAAAAAAAATTCTAAGCAATTGAAGTCTGAACTTTTTAATTTTTTGGGTGTTTTTTTTTCAGGATGTCACTTAACAGTGTGATGAGATTTCCAGTGATTTCCGACTATTATTTCCTTTTTATTTCCTCCTCATACATCAATAAGGTGGTAATTATGTCTTCAGTCATCCCTCTATTCGGATCCTCCACTCCGGAGCGCTGCTGTACACGGCAGAATGTTAATGAGCGAGTTATAAACACACACACACACACACACACACACACACACACACACAGAAGACATCTGCATCTCTGCAGCTTTCAATCCGTTCACAACGTGGTTCATCTATAATTAAAGTGTACGAGGTTAATAAAAGAGCCGAGTTTCCCCTCTTCCTGTCGGAGGATTTCTGTCACGCCGCAGGAAGTCGCCGCGTTTCTGCTTCCTTTTAACTGCAACCAGACGACACCGAGCGCTCCTCCTCTGCCAAGCAACAGAGAAAGAAAAAAAAAACACAAAAAGAAAGAAAGGACCTTTTCATTTCCTGGAAAATGGCCGAGGGTTTCAGACGGTCTCATCCCGGAGGGGACGGCTCGCAGGAAACCACAGCGTCTGGAATCGATTGGAGGGAAAAGGAAAATCAAATGCCTGGAATTCTTACACTTCTATAAGAGGAGGCGGGAAAACAAACGGTCACGGATCAGCTGCCAAAGCTGCTAACACGGAATTCTAATTTTAACATCACGGCTAATTTCTACACTAAAGTCTCATTTCCACATTAAGACAAATATATACGCGGAGATCCCCAGTGTCTACACTCCGATCTTGTTTCTACACTAAAACAAATAAACACGCTAACAACTTTTACTTAAAATCATTTTCCTAAACCAACTTTTAATCATCCACTAACTTTCGAACTTTAATTCCTGCACTAACTTTTATTTCTAAACTAAGTTTAATTGTACACTACCTTTCGTTTCTGCACTAATTCCTAAACTAACTGTACCGAATGAACTTTAGTTTAGGCACCAAATACCAACACTATTCACACTAACTCTAATTTCTACACGAACTCTAATTTCTACACTTCTTATACAAATACAGACGGCACTTTCTAAGATGTTTTCACTTTCTATAGTAATGTACACAGTAATAAACCCAACTAGTTTATACAAATTCTACCTCCAATTTCAATTGAACTCAATTTAACTGATACATTTAACATTCGACCTGGTCTCAAAACTGCTGACTTAACTTCACAATTTCTACACTAAGTCTAGTTTCTACTTCACTTTATCACTATATACATCTCTCTCATTTCTAGCCTGTTTTAATCTCCCATTCTATACTACATCTCATCACATATCTAACTTTATTGCATCTAACCCTGATTCCCACCCTGGTGAGCCTGACTTTAATTTCTATTAAAAGATCATTTCTATCATTTTGACTTTGACTGAAGGTGACACTAACCGGTCTCTAATCTCTACTTCTAATGAGATGTAATGAGATACAATAACTATTTCTAGCTGTCTAATGTCCACAGCGCTAATCCTGAGTCTAATGTCTATGCGAGTCCTAACTCTGATCATTCGTATTCCTGCAGGCTAACTCGACCTTCAATAAAAACTCTACTAACTCATTTATCTTCTCCAAAGTGAATTTCAAGACAAAAACAAACTTTAATGTCTGGAGCGATAACATTACCTGCAGCTTTTACAACTTTCAGCTCATTTTACTTCTTTCAAATAATTTCTACACAGCTGTATCCTAACTTTAATTTTTATTTCTACACTTTGGGACCCAAGGCTGATTTGTTTACTAACTTCTGTGTTATTAATTCTTGCTGGAGTTTGAAAAGAGCTAAACTACCTAAGGAAATGCTAATCAATTTCCACAATGCTGATTGTAAGTCTGATTTCTGCATTGTTGATTTTATTGATTTCCTGCTAAACAATTTCTAGACCATTGTCTCAAACTCATTTTGTTTTTATTTCTGTACTGTTAAATCTGTTAAATCTAACTTTAATTCCTATACGCATGCCGAGGTTTACACTCCAGATCCTCTCGTTTCTTTAGTGCTAACGCTACACTGATACTGTAACTAGTCTCTTCATTACTCTGTAAAACTTCTCACTCAAACTCAGATTTCTACATTTCTGTGTATTTTTTTATTTTTTATTTTTTTTTGCGCTATTGAGTTGAGAGCAAAGATGAAGAGTGAAGGATTAGCTGCTGAATTGAGGAGGAGGAGGACAAAAATGTTTTTATCTCTTTTGGTGGGCAAAAAGGAAGTGGATTCAGTTTCAAGAGAAAAAAGTTCCATCTGTTGGGTAAAATCTGAAAAATGTGACATTAAGCTCCAACGCGTTATTCAGGCAAAATTAAATCTCCTCGGGCCGCTCTACTGAATTTCAGCAGGGATTTCTTCTTCTTCTTCTTCTTCTTACTTTTTTCCTCCATTTGAGTGACAGCTTTTATTATTTTTCAGAAACGATCGGGAAGCGAAAGGCACACAGATAAACGTCGCTTCAATCACAACACCTTTCTCGGCTCAGCCGTCCCCCAGGAGCAAAGCTCAATCCTCTGAATGGATAAACACAAAATTAGCACTCATAAAGAGAGTCAAAATCTGAAGCCGAGGAAGTTCCCAGAGATTTCGGCGGCTCGATAAATAAATAATGGACTCGTCTCAGGATATCATCGCAGAATTTTCGAGGCAGAATTTTGACATGCATCACTTCGCATGTCTCTCCGGTCTATAAACACCCTGACCTATAAATCACTCCGTTACTGAAAAGCTGATGGGTTTCCTGACATTTCTCCCGACGTCGACATCGTCGGCATCCTAATCTGCTTCCTCTGAAGCGTCTCCAGGAATTTTCAGAGCCGCAGCGCTGATCCTGATGGAGTCCGCGTCTGTTAAACAAACACAGACGAGACCCGAGACGGAGAATAAACACGGCGGGGAAAATAGAAAATCAGAAGCAGAGCGCGGGGAAAGTCAGAGGCCATTTTCCTGCCACCAGTTTCCTCCGGTCTGTGATGGAGAGACGACGTGATTATACTGAAAAAAGTCCGATTTCTTCCAGGAAGCTCGATTTTACAAATTTGCTTTAGATTCTCACTCTCTCTCTGATCTTCGTCACGGAGTGGCGTCCCTGTGTGCAGCCGTAAACACCCGCTCCCTCGTCGGCCTCTCATTGCTCTTTCTCTTGAAGTCAACGAAACAAAAAAACGCAGCATGTCATTTCATCGATAAGCTGCAAAGGAGCGTCAACTTCTATAAAGAGGCCTGAACACATAACCTCTGCCGCCGGAGACTCCTTCCATACGTGCTACATAAACGTCTCCATACAGAAATAAAAATGTCACATGGACAATTCTTTAATCTTTAAGTGCACGTCCGGGAAAATGAGTTGTTGCTATGGAAACGATACCGCGTTCGAACCGGAATGTAAATATAAACCCGTGGCACTGTCGGAGCTGCGCTTATAGAGAACTAATCAACACGCCACACTAATTCACACACTGCTAACACAGACAGATACTTTAATCCTGCTAGTATACTCATTCAGCAGTGGTCTCCAAAGTTCTATATTTAAAATCATTTCTGCACTACTAAAACTCACATTCATGTCTCCACTGATACGTTCATTTCTTTCCTGCTCGTGTTAACTCTGTACTTAGTACCTGTACTAGTTCTAAACTCTAAAAGAATCCAAATTCTATAGTAATAACTCTACTCTGCTCAATCTATTTTAGAGTTATAAACTCTATATGAACTCTAATTTCTATATTACACAGTTTCAGTACCTCGAACACTAAATTAAATTCCTATCGTTAACTCTTTAATGATAATTGCAGTACTCTTATTTCTACACTGCTATCTTGTGTATTCCTGTACTGCTAGATTAAAGTCTGACCAGCCGTCCTAATGAGCATCAAGTCCCGGACCCCATTAGCGCGCTCTGCTACGCCGTGACGCGCTTTCATTTTCGAAATCTGTGCCTTGACGACCATCATAACCAGAATCTGACTTTAACCCCGAACTGAAGGGCGAACCGTGAGCGAGCTCTTTACGGCACCCTCGGCCCTGAGAGGACTCCGACGCGGTTCTAAGCGGCTCCTCTAAATCAGAGGAACCTAAATGTTTGTCGTGCAATATCAAGCAGAAAAGACACTCCGGCGAAGACCTGTGGAACTTTGAGGCCTCCAGGAGAGAAATAAAGAAACATAAATGAGAGGAAAACTGCAACGCTAAGCAGGTTCTGAGGCTTCAAGGAGCATCAGAAGAGACAATTTGAAGTTCAAGCTCGGAGCTTAGAGCTCCTCTGAGACGACTAAAACAGGAAATGCTTCATCTCCAATCATCTCCCGGCCTCTGAATCCAGCTCAGTGAGCACACAGTGCTGACTCCAACACTCTCCGTCTCCTTTAAGACATCCAGTGACAGCCATCTACCAGCAGGGACGCTCGGAAACAACTGAGAACTGCTGATTAGGTGTAAACGGCTCAAAACGGAGGCCGAAAATGACAACACCGTGACGCCAAGCGGGAGTAAAGCACGGCGAGCCGGAGGAGAAGAAGTAATATAGTGTACGTTATCAATCTCCTCTGGTCTCGTCTGTGTCATTAATTAAGAATAACCATCCCGTCTGGGAGCAACACGTCTGTTTGTGAAATATATCCCAATATATCACGGGTTCCACAGCAGCCGGTTAATGAGTCACATTGCCGAGTCAATTAGGAGCGGCTCTTCGCCTGTGGGAGTCACTGTGGAGGAAATTACCCGTCGCCTGCGCACATACATGACATGATTGTCTGGATTAATACCCGACGACTTAATGGAGAAAACTCTGACCCGCTAGAGCAGATGATGCTGAAATTAATGGAACCAGGAATAAAATTTGAAATGAAGTTTCTCTCCACGGTCGAGAGTCGAGACGTGACGAAAAAGCAAACGGAGCACTTTAATTAAGGTGAAAAATGAGTCGCAAACACGACGCGCAGCGATCCGGCCGCCCGACGGAGAAGATATCACAGATGAAATGAAATATTTAATGTTTCCCGGCTGGATTTAAATACAGAGTGAGCGAGTTAACCAGTGGGCGGAGTTTAGCATAGAAATACGCGGTATGCTAATGGAGCAGTGTTAAATAAGCTAGCCTGCGTCTCTATCATCAAACTTCAAGCTTTAAAAGTCAAGAGGCAGACGTGATTTAGGCTCCGCCCATTTCAGTACAATCATTTCAAATAACCTGTGCACGTGGAACATGTATGTACGTTATTAATAATATTTGACAGCAAACTTTTTGTTTAGACAGCAGAATTAGTTCAAAACAATAACTGTACACACCTGCAGACAATCAGAATGTTAACCGAGTGCTAACTGCTTTTGATAATATTAATATTGTAAAGTGAACCTTGAGAAATTCAAATGCTTGTTCATGATTGGTTGATGTATTTACCAAAGGGTATATCTGTTTAAAAAAAAAAAAGAAATAATTCCTGCATCTTAAATGACTCTCTGTGCTATCTGTAACGCACTTAACATTCTGATGATGTAGAAAAAAATTCCGATGATGCCTCGATGTACATTTTGCTGAAAGCTTAAATTGGACATATTTTATTTTAAAAGCGTCTCTTCCTCTGGGGGTCGGTATATAAAATAATATATACATATATATATATATATATAACTGTATACAGCATAATTTGAGACGCAGGTGCAGTTGTTTAAGTCCCAATGGACGTATCAGAAAGCACATCTCGCTCGCGCACATGTCGCGCGGTCCCGTTCATCGTGACAGCCGTGACCTTTTTAAGTCTCTGACACTGAGGACATACGGGACCTTATCATCAGCTCCGTCCCTCAGTCATTTTCCTGAGCTACTCACAACACACAGTACTATTTATGCCACTGCTGTCTACTTTTCCTTACGTAATGACCTTTCTCGGTGTGGCAGTTGACCCCCGCGGCCCTCACACACTCCACATGTGCCTGATTTTGCATTCCGCGTTAACACGCCGGTTTTTCACGAGCAGCTGCAAAGGATGAAACGAGCCGCACTGGCTCCCAGGCTGGCTTTGACCCGAGCCGACCGGAGCTCCTGCTATTCCTCCTGCAGCAAAAGCAGAAATTAAGAAGATATTAATTTGACGGAAATTTGACAAAGAGAAGCGAGAACCAGGGCAATCCTCTTTCTCATTCTCACAAAGTGGAGAAATGAGATTGTTAAAGCCCCTGCAGGGGATTACATTTGCTTTCAGTGTCTTCTCAGATTCCTTTTGGGATTTATGGAGCACGGTAATCCTGCGGAAACCGAGTTTCACTTTCTTCCTTCCCTTCTTTTTTTTTTTCTTTCCTTTCTTCATTTATGCATGACATTTTTATTCGGCGAGAGAGCGGCAGAAGGGCTTTGCATCTGGACAATCTGGTTTAGTAATAAAAGGAGTCACTCGGCCGCAGTTGAATTTTAATGCACAGAAAATAAAACCCCGGCGTTTCAGGAGCTAATCGCCGTTCTGATCAAAAGTGGCGCGAATATCAAGGCGTCGCTCTGAGCACTGAGCTCCGAGCTGAAAAGCTATCGATTCGTCATCTCTGTTTAATCAAAACTCCAGCTTTGAGATCAATAACCGCCAGAGGATCTGAAATACATTAATGCCATATCCAAAGTCTGAGAAAATCCTCCTAGACGTGAGGAGGTGGCCTCACTGACCCTGATTTAGATTGAGGCTCCGTCACTATTTATAGCCCCAAAACACCAGCTTTTTAAGGACAAAATATATGTCAGTCGTCATGGCAACCATACCATAAATCTACCATCAGGTACCTCAGAACAAAGCCATAATCTCTACCTAAACACTGGGGGCTGAAAGTTCAGTCCATAGTCCAGGATGTGACTAGCATGTCTTACGCTAACACAAAGGAGACAACACGTTACAAGCGGTCTTACTGATAAATAAGTCCGTCTCCATGGCAACCAGTCAATAAATCTGGGATTTCAGCAGCGTAGCTCAAAATAAACCTATAATCTCTTTGTAAAAGCATTTTGCGTGTATGTGTGTGTGTGTGTATATGTCTTTGTGAAATGTGTGTGTGTGAGGATGTGTGTGTGTGAGGATGTGTGTGTGTGTGTGTGTGTGTGTGTGTGTGTGTGTGTGTGTGTGTGTGTGTGTGTGTGTGTGTGTAAATACATACACAAACCAGGTTAAACATCTTGTAAAAAAAAACTCATCTGCACATGAAGAGGAACAAACCTCCATAAATGCCTACTACCCGTTGGGCTTTATTCTACTTTAGGCTTAAGGTCAAAGGTCAACACTCAGAGGGTGGGCTGGCTGATGTGCTCAAACAGACTTCTCCACTTCCTGTTTTATACTCTCTCATTAAAGACAAAATGAAAGACTTTATTTTTTTTTTATAATTTTTTTTTTTTTTTTTTACAGAACTGGTCATTGGCGCAGTTTCGCGGCCGGGTGAAATGACCAATTCCCTTTTTCATGAATTAAAATTAAAAATACATGCAGGGTGAAAATCGTTTTTATGAATTTCCTGACCCTTTCTAAAGTCTTAGGGAGTTTTTTTTTATTCTATTGTTTTATTCTAGTTAGAATGATTTATTCCTTAATTAAAGTTAAAGTCCACTCTGAAACACATTAAACATGTTTATATTGAAATTCTTCTGCTTCTAATTTGTCTCAGATGCAATTAAATATCAGACATTAATCATAAATATTGACGTCCGGGTCATTTACGGTGAATTCCAGTCCCCCACCCTACGTTTTTTCCTTTAATTAGCCTTTTAGCTTCTAGACCTTAGATACACTCTGTAAGGACGAAAGCTATTCTGTTTGGCACCTTATTGGGTTCTTTGGTTTGTACCTTAAAAGGTTTTAGATAGAAAACGTCAACATAAGTTTCTCTTTATAGATGCCTTTCCCTAGAACCCTTAACTAACGTGATCAAAGAACCCTTGAGGAAACACATTCTCCTTTAGCAGAAACAGAAAAAGATATTACTGATGATATACTGTAGATAGACAGATACACACATCGCACCAGGTTCTCCAAGGGTTCTCTGGACAGGTCTGGACTTTCAGGTCTATTAGAATTTCAGGTCACTCCAAGGGGGTTTTATTTGGTCAGAACTCAACATACAACCATGAAGAGTTCCTACAGAACTGTTTTAAAATGTTCATTATCTCTAGATGTTTTCCGTGTTTATGATATATTTATCCGAAGATTCCAGGCCAAGCGTCTTTAGAATGGTAGAACACTTAAAGAACTCGACTATGTACTGGAGTATGTTAGAACACTTTTAGAGTTAAATCTTTCACAAAGAGTTCATTCTCTTGAGGAACATATTAATTAGAACTTCTTTGAAGAAGTTAAGAACCAAATTATAAGCACCAAGTATTTATACCAAATAGCGAGCACCAGAATGATAATACTTAATGAATAAATAATAATAATAAATAATAATAAAAAAAAATAAATTATACTTAACTTAATATCAATGAACAAGCAATTGAAGCTATACTGTGTATGCTTATAGTTTGAGTGCATGAGAGTATCTGTTAGATTTTTCCTGCATTTTTATTCTAAATTAAATCGCTTTTGTCCATTGAGATGAGTGCGGGAAAATCTACGTTATGTTTAAAAACAAATAATGCAACTATTTGTGGAAGAACACAAGTGGATTTATATTCTCTGTGATATACTCCAGTGTTCCAAAGCCAATACATCTAATGAGCTGGCAAGAAATCTATTATTTTTTAAATGAAAAAAAAATTAAAGGAGTCTAGACTCGGTCTTTTTAACCTGAGCGCATGGCTAAGCAGCTGCACGCAGCCGTAATCACAGCCAAGCTAAAGACTTTGTGTTCCAGCAGTCAATATTTTACAGCTCTGGAGTTGCTAAAGATTAATAATATCTGATGAAACTCCTGCCAGAGCGCAGAGAGAAAGTTTGTGTGACATTGGCGTGTGTGTCTTTTCTTAAATCCGTCCGGACTTAAGAGCAGCTTTGATGAATTCTAAATCGGTAGCGTCGCTCGAGGTGCCAGGAACACTTTACACCACGTTTGATTCCAAAAACTCCTCTGACGCCAGAAGTCGCTGTCTTTAACTTCATCACAGATACGCGCTCAATCATTCTCACACTCCGGCTTCTCGAGCTCTCACACCGCTCCATAAAATGAAGAAGGAAAAAAGAAGAAGAAGAATTCCACCTTTCCATTACGGCCGTGCTGCTGCAGGATCAGATAAACACAACGCTTTGTCTTCGTGATGCAAAGAGAAGAAAATCTCATCACATCCAGCTGCTGTCCTGAACAACGACACACTGCAGCGTTATTGATGTTCAACTGAGATATTATCAAGTGTGAAAATCTCATTGTAGCCTCCTTTTATCTCTCTCTCTCTTTCACACACACAATAACACACACACACACACACACACACACACACACACACACACACCGTACAACAAAACTTAAATGTAATCCTGGCTTCTAGGTTTTAACTGTTTAAATGTAGTGTGGTACACATTTGAACAGTTAAAAGGCCACGCCCCCCTCCAATACTACTAATTATACACATGTACAGAGGCCACACCCCCCTTAATCATACAAATTGAAAACAAATAAAAGGAGTCTAGACTCAGCCTTTTTAACCTGAGCGCATGGTATGTATGGTACATAAGCCACACCCCCTTCAATAGTACTAATTATACATGAATGAATGGTACACAGGCCACACCCCTTCAATAGCGCACTTAGTACTGAAGCCACACCCCCTTTGATTGCACTAATGTTACAGAGGCCTCGTTTCTTGTATTAGCATAAATTATTTTAAACGTCACATCACCTTCACCACAACTATACCCGTTAAATATTATTTGTTTTTCTTGGCTAATCACTTAATGTTAGCTAGCTACAGATAGCTATGTTAGCCACAACTCTAACTAGTCAACAAGCTAGCTGGTGCAACATTTAGCTACATTGTTATTGCTGCAGTGTGTGTTATGCTATGTTACAAAACTATATGCTAAGCATAATTTTTTTTAAAAAAAGTTAAAATAATTGCTATTAGTGGTGTTTCATGAATAATTGTAGTTGGCTCCGCCTTCTGTAGAGCCTGTCAGCTGTTGGAATTAGCATGTGCTGGATGATAATCAACACAAAAAGGTTTAGCCTCTGACTCATGCATCATTAGAGAACAGGGTCGAGACTCTTGCTAACAAATCCATCACTTTTTAAGTGCTTGTTATGACACACTGGATGAAGCCCAAAGTCTCTGTGCCAATTAGATGAGAGAAAGAGAGAGAAGTCTGAAAAAAAAACCTATTGCTCTCTGTTTCTCCCCCAACACAGACAGACACACACACACACACACACACACAGAAAGAAAGTGAATTGCGTGCCAGGGTGGAATCTGACGCTGGAGAAAGGTCAAGGCATTAAACGCAATGGGCTCGGCGCCCGCAAAATAACTTCTGGTGACACACTGGGCTTCATTTAGCTCAAGCGTGGAATCCAATCCACCGTGGAAGCCAGAAGGCTCGCAAACGCTCCAAAAGTTATGCAAAATATTAATAACGAATGAGACGCGGTCAGCGCTACACTTCCGAAGCGAGACAGCCGGACAGATGGTCATTCAGCCGAAAGCCATGAGGACACGCGGAGGAATTTAAAACACCCGGACGTCCCCAAAATACAGCATGACATATGACATGATTAATAACCGACACTGCACGCTTCACTGTGCTAGCATGAAAGACAGTCCGGTCGGCATGGTGTTTACGTCTGTTTAATCTGCGGTTAAATCATTTCTAAATGTATGTATATACAAATATAATTCAGTTAATATATTATCCTTATGTTCATGTTAAAAAGTCTAAAAATGGGGCTGGCTTATGTTTAGCTAATCACAAAATTAGGCTACGCAGTGAACATTAAAGGATAATGTTAATGTTAGCAAGTAAAGGCATTTGGATAACTAGCTACTCAGTCATTTATTTTAAGCTAAGGACTGTGTCACATAAAAAAAAGGAAAAAATAAAAAATAATAAAAAAGTCAAGATCAAGTAATTGGTTGTTTACATGTAAAGCTCCGCCCCCTGGCTGAAGCTAGTCACCATGTAAAATGCGCTCGCGTTCGGCGTTAAGGCACAGTGTTTAATCTCATCCTTTTTAAAATTAGGCCTGCTCTGTTGGATGGGGCGAGAAGCAAGACTTATATTTAACCATTTTGTTCCACAATAACGTGTGTTCTATAAATAAAATTCCGCCTCCAATCTCCATGACGGTGTCTGAAGTGTGTGTGGGAAGAAAAGCGCCGCTGCGTTCATCCAATCAGAGACTATTGAGCCTGTTTCTGTTCCCGAGCGCAAAATCTTCAGGCGTGAGAGAGCGGTAATTAACAAGCTCGTGCTAAAACCCGACAGAGCACGTGTGAAGAGAGAGCGAGAGAGAGAGAGAGAGAGCGCGAGAGAGGCGCCGAACACCTCGGCATGCTTTCACATCCGCTATGATTTCAGCAGGATGAATGGAATTCCCATAAACAGAGCATTACACTGGAAAAATAAAAGAAAGACAGACAGACAGGTAAATCTATATTTATCAGCGGCGTGTCGGAGGAAATTGTGAGGCTTACTTCCTGTCTGAATGAAACAGACGTGCACAAATTAAAGCTGTTTATAGACCGAGTCCACTGCCGAGAAGCGTTTATTACATCACGCCGCATCAGATTGCATCATCCTGTACAAATACCAGTGTGTAAGAGCAGCTGAAAACGCAGAGATGACACACAGCGCTAAAACACACAGTGAGTAATAAACACTCAGTGTGTGTTGTGAGGTTATAGTAAAATAATCAACAGCATGGTCCGCGAGGGCGATTCTTCTTATAAGCAGCAATAATAATTATTACATCAGAGCGACATTTATTAACAACGACAGTTACATGTGAACTAGTTACTTCCTGTTAGTTAGTGTATAGCAGCTATAAACAGACACTCCCACTCCAGCCTCTCTTAATTCTAGTCATGTGACTGAGAAATCACAAAGCGGCGTAACCTTCCTCTGTCCTGAAGATGTGAAACTTACAGGTCCAGCGTTACCTCTGACTGTTACACAGTGCTGACACTGGAGATTCCTTCCATAAACAACTGCACTACTTTCAGAAAATGATTAGTTACTGGAGAAAGAATTAATACTGTCTGACCAATCAGAATCCAGAATTGAAGTGTATTGTAACCTTTAAGTATTGTATATATTTTTTATATATATATAAAAGTATACTTTATTCTTGAGAAAACATTTCTGATTTTCCACCACAAAATAAGAAACACAAAATTAAAAGTCATTTAATTAAAAAGCAGCACATTATGTAAGCGACCACTTTTTGGACTTTTTCAGAAGCTGTTGGTTTTGCATGCAAAGTGAAGCAGGAGCATCAGTCCAAGTCCTCAGAGGAACCGTGCGTGGTTCACACTGTACAATTTGTACCTGAGACTAAAGTATCCTCAAAACATCATCACAGCAAATACTGACTTTATTTCAAACACTTTTGCACAGTACGCTATATCTGTGACAAATGATATATCTTTCAGGCTTAGTGAAAAAAAAAAATGCTATGTTGAGGAAATGATACATAAACAGGATATTTAGACTGATTTCAGTTTCATGTGAGAACTTCAGGCTCGGCTAAACAATGGATCTGTCTGTGTGTCGAGTAAAATGTTTTTGTGCATTAGTATTAGTGACAGCTGATGGAATAAAAACAGCTCTCGGTGGTTTAGAACTTTTCTCAACAAAAAAAGGGGAAAAAAACAAGCTATAATTTTCCCAGAAGTCATCAGTTCCCTGTGCACACACACACACACACACACACACACACACACACACACACACACACTTATATATTTAAAAATAAAGCAATGAAAGACACGCTCATAAAATAACAGAACAGAACGTAACATAACACTACATAACCAGTGCCTTTCTCCTCCTCTCTAAAATGTATGTATGGATATCCCATCATTTAATATCACTGCCCAATTAGGACACTTGAAAGCGATTTGTGATCAATCTCACTAGTGTTACACCTCAAACAGATTGCTGCCAGAAAATAGAGAGGAAAAAAATCAATTGGTACAGTGAATACAGAAAGGCTTGAGAATGGCGCTGAGGAGGAAAAGAATTTAAATGCAAATGTGGGTATTGGAGACATATGGCATGATGAGAGGATAGAAAGAAAAGTCAATATATGACTAAAGCATCACAGTAATAGCGACCTGAAAGAAAGAGGAGTCATTTTCCTCATTAACACTCCGGCTATGGAGGAGAAGTTCTTACAACGTTCAGCACGTTCACTACCGGTTCATTCCCTCGTTTTCTATAAGTTCATCCAAAGGTCATGACCCAGTCAGGGACAAACCCAAGCTTCTCCGATTTGACAGTTTGAAATTGACATAAAACTTACAGAACCTTGTCTGATTTGACTGTAGATCTTTCGATCTTTCCTATGCCTGATTTAAAGCCTCTTTTTTAATTCATTTTTTATTATTCTTTTTCATTTTTAATTCACTATATGAATTGTATACATGTACATACATCTACATACATCTGCGTCCAGATTTTAATGTTTTGAATATAAAGTTCAGGAGATGAATTTGAATCAGTAATATGAATCATTTGCAGTGATACAGTTCTTTGAGGGTTTGATTCAGAGAGAAATTTCTACACCTGAGGCAAGCGAACATGCAATCTGAATCGATCAAAAAAAAATTTTCTTTCCTTCTTAAAATCTTTCTTTATACATTCGTACTGACTGGTACAGAATCGTACATTTTAAAGAAAACAAATCTTTTAGGTTAAATCTTTCATGAAAAGCAATGCTTAGATATGTTTGTTCATCATTATTTTCAACGACAGTTTAAAAACAAAATGTATTCCCGGTCCACATGTATAGTACACCGTATAGATTTCTGTATGAGTAATGAGTTTCTGTATGCTCCTGTATTCCTTCTTTTCCCCCCTCCAGCCTCCCACCTAAGAGATGCCGGGCAGGTTTCCCGGGCTGAGCGACGGTAAACAGAGACAGAACTGCGCTGTAGGTGTGTGTAGGCGATGCTGCATGTTGCCGTAACCTCCGCAGGTAGAATTTCTGACAGAACAGAGACGATCTTTCCCTTTTTTATGTTTATGACTCAGTTTTTCATTGTGTGTTGTGCAGATTAAGACCTTCACCTCTGCGCTGACATCATTCGCTTCAAGGTCATCGAAATGAAATCACTTTACCTCAGCCTCCTGGACTGTCACTTATCTTATCTTGAAGGACAGAGTCGTATTACGTTTAGAGAAAACCTGCATGGAGGGAAACTCGATACGCTCTCAACACGCAGCCAAGTTCAAGGATTTACCGTGAAGTAGAGCAGTTTAAAATAAAATAAAAATACAGACTGTTCATCAAAAAACATGCCAGCTCCTCATTCAGCAAATCACAAGCTTTTATTCATCTTTATTCCCTGTAGAAATGTTCTCCCAGAATCTTTCGAGCTAAAGGCCTGATAGTTATAATACACAATATGAAAAAATGATGATAATAATAATAATGCCATTTAAATAACCAGTTAAACGTGAGAAATCTAAATCTTTTTTTATTTTATAATAATCATATTTTTTTTTTATTTATGACCATAATGGCTTGTCACAGTGTCACAAAGAAATTCCCTAGCATTGGCATAACTTTATTTTAAGATTACCCTCAGTTTATAATAAACTTTTAAAATAAGTATCATCTTCTTTCAAAAAAAAAAAGAAAAAAATTTATCTAATTACCAGCAGTTACAAATAACATCTAAGTTTAAACCAAAATGAGTCTGGACATGAAGTGAAATTCAAACTTTAGCACCTCATTTTAATCAAACAAAGACCTAAACAACAAAAAAAAGAAAGTAGACTCTTTTATTTAGCGTTTTTGTTTTTTTAACCAAATAAACAGTATAAGCACCCAGAAACCTGTTAAAAACAAACCAAAAAGCAACATTAGCATGGAGAAACCTGTTCAAGCTAGCACCTTGTTTTGAAATTGTGTTAACCATTAGCATTAGCATACCACCCGGCATTTGCTAGAGAGATACAGCAGTATCTGTACTTTCAAGTATATTAGCGTTTGCATCATTTTATGCAACTACGGAAGACAGTTAGCATTGATGGTAACTAATGGTTTTGATTTACAGAGCTTTTTTTTTTTTATTATTTTCTGCGGTAGCTCCTTTTCTAAAAGTGATTTATTCACCTAATATTAGCCAGGAACTTCTAGAACTACTTGGTAATAGTCAAATGGTTACAAATGGCGATAATTATCAAGAATTTCAGCAGTTTTGCTAAAGTTTAACTCACAGGGCATGGACACAACAGCGAACCGGAGCAGGTCCTGTATCATCCAATAAAAAGTGTAAGAAGGCGGGGCTTATCATTAAAACAGAACATTTAGTTAGCTCTGTAACTGATTAGCATAACTTCTAACACGTCTTACCATTTTCATTCAATTTAATATTTTGACTTTATATGCTAATAGATTGTTGCTTAGTGACTTATAAAATTATTTGATAAGAAAACAACTTCTCCTTAATTGGCACGCATGCTAACACAATAATGATGAGGCTATAAACAGATGAATCGTGGCTTCCTCCCTCACAACAACACCGTTATTTGGTCTTTTCTCCCTCTGGAAAAGTGACTAACACCCCCTCTTCTTTTTATTTATTTTTATTTGTGCATTTCTTTATTTACTTTCGTTTCTCGAGCTCAACCGGAGCTGCAAAACGCTTATCTTGATAAGAAGAAGCCAGGAGCTGTGCGCTTTGTGACAGCCTCCAATGAATATCAAGTGGCTCAGGGGGGAAAAAAATCCTCCATTAAAGTTGCTTTCTCCATTTAGACGGCCATTATTCCCGTCTTTCTGGCCGGAGCTGATGCAAAGCCGGGTTTCTGACATACACATGCTGTCACTCAAATCAAAGTGGTGGGGAATGCTTAACACCAACACCATCCAGGCTAAAACAGGCAAACATAGATGCAACCACAGTCATTTAGCTTGCTGACTAACACTAGGTAAGCTAACGAGAATGATCTTCAGATGACATGATTTACGTGGCAGAATTTCTGACAGAAATTAAAGTAATAATGAAATATTGGTAATAAAAGTGGTGATAATTTTTCTGCTAATGCTACAGAGCTCACATTAGCTAACCTAAGAGGAGACGTACAAGTTATATTTGTATATCCTAGTTTTAAGTTACCTTTGAAGTGGTTTATGTTATATTCTTAAATATTTTATCATTCATAAGACTAATGTTAGCTTGTGTTAATTTGGCAAGACTTTATTTCTATTTAGTTTATTTATGAAATTCCTATTATGGCTAACATTAATTCTAGCTAGCTGACATTCTGACAGGATTTCTGAGGTGATTCATGTAAAACTCATAAAATATGTATAATTGCTAATGCTAACTAGCTATCTAACTTACCACGACTCGCTTATGTTTACTGCTAATGTCAGTCAGCTAATAACTAAGCTAATATCCCTGACAATAATATTTGCTAGTAATTCTAGCTAGCTAACCGAATATTCTGGCAGGATGTCTAATGAGATGTGTCTGAAAAATATGTATAATTCAGATTGCTAATGCTAGCTACATAGCTGCATAGCCAGAATTACACTTACATGAGTTCTGAAAGATGATCATGCTAGCCAGCTCTTCTGTGCTAACCTGAGAGGATTCCTAAGGGCATTTTATGTCTAAGGTTTATGCTAACTACATACAGTAGCTGAATAGCTGAATATGCTAAACTGACTTTATGGTATTTCTAAAAAAATTTTATTCTATTCAATTACGTTCATAATATGTTTTGCTAATGCTAGCCAGCTAACCTGAGCTGTACTGGCAGAATATCTGAAGTGAATTTATGTCCTGTTACAATAGCAAGACAGCTTAAATAAGCTAACTTGATAGAATTAATGAGAAAATAATAAATTTTATGTTAATGTAAAATCATTATTTTTATTTCTAATGCTGTCCAGTTAATACGAGCTAGCCTGACAGAGTTGCTGAGAGGATTTAATTGTTTTTAGCAGATAATATCCTGTGCTAGTCAGCTGTGGAGTCAAAGCTAACGTTCCAGGAGACGTCTGAGGCGATTTTGAGTTTTATCTTTAAAAGTTTGCAGTTTTCTGCTAAACCCAGAGAAAAGTGTATTGATTTGAAAGACAGACGGCGGACAGAACCGCCTGAGATGAAGAGACGGGTCGATGTGTTTGAGTAAGACTCGGCTCTGAGTTTATTTACACGTGTTAGAAGACTTTAGCAGGAAGAGACGACGGGAACGCGAAGGAGATCGCTAAAGGACATTCTGAACACTTCTTCATGGACGTTCTCTCTCTCACATCCGCACACACACTTTCTCTCTCCATCTCTCATGCACGCTCACACACACACTCTCTCTCTCTCTCTCTCTCTCTCTCTTTCACACACACACTGTGCTTCATGCTTAACCAGTGAAACCGTCATTTCTCAGTTCTACAAGTCCATCAGGGATGATTAGTCTCGCTTTACTGGAGCTACAGTGGAATGAGATCTTCACTTTCCAACCTCCTCTCTCTCTCTCTCTCTTACATCCCCCTTCCCTTCTTCCTCTCTACATCTCTCTCTTTTCATCTCCTTCATGCTCTCTCCAAAGTAAACCCGCCCACTTTACATGATTGACAGCCAATCTGAGTGAGAAAGTCACCACTTCTTCCTCCCTCTCTCCCTCCTTCAGTCGCTCTTATTCGCACTCTTCCTTCATCTTCTTTTTGTCATTCTTTGCACCTTCTCTTTTTTCCTGCCTTTTATCTTCAGACCCCTGTATTCCTCTTTTAACTCGTTTTAATACATCCTTCACTAAGGCGCTCTCTCTCTCTCTCTCTCTCTCCCTTCTTTCTTTGTATTCACCCTTTTCTCTCTATCCACACTTTCTCTTTTTCTTTAGAGCTTCTATTCCTTCTTTTATCCGTTCTCTCAGTTTGCATATCTCAATTTTCTCTTTTTTTACTTTCTGATCTACTTTCTTCTTCTCTCTATTCACATCCCTTTCAACTCCATCTGCCTCATTTCTTTCTTTTTAATCTTCCTTTCTTCCTCTCTTATCTTCTTCCTGTACTTCTTTAAGCATTTCTTTTTTTTTGTCTATTCCTTTTAATTCTTCTTCCTGTTCCTCTTCCTCACTCTGTCACCCCCTCTTCTTTTATTTTTTTCTCTCTCTCATTTTCTAATCCCTTTCATTCTTTTTATATTAATTCTCTCTGTATTCATTATATTCTCCTTCTTTTATTTTTCTCTCTATTCCTCCTTTCGAGTCCTTCTACTGTATTTAATTTCTCAACTTTTCTTCATTCTGTTTTTATCTCTATTTGCACCTCCCATTTTTTCAACACATCTTATTTTGTCTTTTTCTTTCCATTGATCTTTATTTTCCATCTTTATCGCACATCCTCTCTGCTTTCTTTCTTCCTTTCCATTTTTTTGTCTCAATCCCTCTATTTCTTCACCTCTCCCTGTCTGGATTCATCTTATGGTCTCCCTTATTTTAGTCTTTCCTTTTTCATCCTCACTTCCTATTTTATTCATTTTTTTCTCTCCTGCTGTTTTTCCCTCACTTTTGAAACCTTTGTCTCTATTGCCTTCATCTTTCTAAATCCACTTTCCTTTCATTACGATTTTTCCCTCGCTCCATCCCTTTATCCTCCTGAATCTTTCCTTCATTTTTCTTTTATCCTCTTTTTCAAATTCTGGTCTCAACATTCAGCCGTTTTTTTTTTTTTCCCACCACATGTCCTGTCGATTATTCTAAATAAGAGCAGCATCATGAAATCGTCATGACCAGTCACACAGAGCTGTGAGGAGACTCTCTACCGCATCATTTATTCCTCACGTTTCCAAATTCACACTCCGTCTCTCTTCCTGTCCTCACGCGCTTGCGTTTCGATCTGAATAAGCGTCTCACACACTCGTCCTTTGCCCGCGCTGTCGCCTTCCCGTCAACGTGAATAGGACAGAAATGTGAAATAATTCATACCCTAATGAAAGGAAGCTCATCCCTCCAGACCTGAATAATGCATCATTCATTTTCTTCTTAACCTTTCTGAAATAGGCCGCATTACTCCTGTCTGTCTGCCTGCAGCCGTCTTTCACTTCAGCACAAAGTGTGTGATACAAAAAACCAACAGCCAGCAGGATAAAAGCTCACAGAATAAATCCTGACATGGGCAAGGGCAGTGGTGAAATGACTACTGAGAGAAAAATTGTGGGGGAAAAAATAATGTTGCTTTTTTCTGAACGGTAAAGCTGAGTTGAAATGTTTTGAAACTTAATAATAATAATAAAATTCTTATTTTATTAAGAATGAAGTTCTGGTTCGGGTTCTGGTGAATGAAGACGTGAAAGCGATTAACATTTACAGAAGACTTCAAACACAGTCCAGTGATGAGACTCTTAGCCGCAGTAAAACATTTGACGGTTGTCAATGAATGACGATCCCGTCCGAGGGACTGACCGTGAACATTCAGCGAGTGGAACATCTCATCCTTGAAAATCGATAATTTGTCGCAGACTTGTGGAAGAGACGCATCTGTCTGTGTGAGCTGCACACACTCATTCATCAACACCACTTGCGCATTACAGGAACTTAGGAAGTTAATGCCACATCCCCAGGCAGTCACTCCAAGCCCTGTCCACATGTTTGGGCCATTAAAGGAGTTCCTGGGAGGCCGGCGTTTCAGACATGACAGTCCGATCACGGCTCCGGCGTACTGAGAACACTTTCTACCTTGATGGTGTCCGAGCTCTAGTGAAACACTGGGATAAGTGCATCAGTGTATCAGGGGATTATATCGAGAAATAAAGGGAGTGTTTACTCTCAGGACTGTGTTCTGTTATTCTGTTCAATCAACAGTCCCGGTTTGAACGCACATCAGTGTGGCAGTAATTGTTATATTAGTCATATTATTATTATTATTATTATTATTACGTTTTCAGGGTTCAGATTTAAGCCCTGCCCCTACCTCAAAACAGTCCTACTAAACTCCGCCCACTATCTTTTCATAAAAGGCAACTCACAAGGTTAGTACTTTATACAATACATTCAGCTTAACTCAAAAAATGGAAGTTAGAAATACATTATATAAAGCCACTCATTCTAGAAATTAGGAAAATAAAATAAAACATACAGTAGATGTCTCCATGGTCTGTATTTATTGCTACAGTCTAGCCAGCTAACTGTGGTAAGTGATATACAGGGTGGGCCATTTCTATGGATACACCTTAATAAAATGGGAACGGTTGGTGATATTAACGTCCTGTTTGGGGCACATTAGTATATGTGAGGGGGCAAACTTTTCATGATGGGTGGTGACCATGGTGGCCATTTGGAAGTCGGCCATCTTGGATCCAACTTTTGTTTTTTCAATAGGAAGAGGGTCATGTGACACATCAAACCTATTGGGAATTTCACAAGAAAAACAATGGTGTGCTTGGTTTTAACGTAACTTTATTCTTTCATGAGTTATTTACAAGTTTCTGACCACTTGTAAAATGTGTTCAATGTGCTGCCCATTGTGATGGATTGTCAATGCAACCCTCTTCTCCCACTCTTCACACACTGATAGCGACACCGCAGGAGAAATGCCAGCACAGGCTTCCAGTATCCGTAGTTTCAGGTGCTGCACATCTCGTATCTTCACACCATAGACAATTGCCTTCAGATGCCCCCAAAGATAAAAGTCTAAGGGGGTCAGATCGGGAGACCTTGGGGGCCATTCAACTGGTCTGACACTATCCCACATTGGATAGATCTCTCCAAGACTGTTGGAACAAAAAAAGTGATGGCATGGTGTGATGGGCAGCACATTGAACACATTTTATAAGTGGTCAGAAACTTGTAAATAACTCATGAAAGAATAAAGTTACGTTAACACCATTGTTTTTCATGTGAAATTCCCAATAAGTTTGATGTGTCACATGACCCTCTTCCTATTGAAAAAAAAACAAAAGTTGGATCCAAGATGGCCGACTTCCAAATGGCCGCCATGGTCACCACCCATCATGAAAAGTTTGCCCCCTCACATATACTAATGTGCCCCAAACAGGACGTTAATATCACCAACCATTCCCACTTTATTAAGGTGGATCCATATAAATGGCCCAACCTGTATATTTACAAACTGATAATGTTGTAGATTTACCAAGCAAATATGTTTATTGTGAATGGCTATATTAGTATGATGTCATGCACAGAAGTTGTGGATTTTTCTCACTCATCCTGGACACTCTTTAGAAATTCTGAGTCACAAGTTTAAGTTGAAGCTTCAATAAGGAGGCAAACTGGATGAAACATAGACGTTCATCAGCGGTTGCAGTTCACCTCACAGCCAACAGGGGGTGCTACATTGTGCCTATGACTTCCTTTTGAATCTCTCCTTATGCTACTGTACGCTGATTGCTGCTGACATATCTGTATTAACTGGGTTTGCATTTATGTTATTTACAGTTTAAATAGCTACAGTTTTCTGTAATCACTCCACCATCACGTCTACCATAAATACCGTAACAAAAGCGCATTTAAATGTTCAGCGTACACATCACTCTAAATGATTTAACGGCTCTAGAGATATAAAACACCTTTACTTCATGAAGTGCAGGAAATTCTTTGTGTTTCCGTGAGTAACAAGAAACAGATGGTTGTTTAGCGTGCGATTCATCATACCACATATCGTATATCACAGTTACAGAGTAATGGTGCAATATATTATCATTTCACTCTGTTTATAAATGTACAAATTTAGCACACTGGTGATTAAACTGTTAAATTAGAGCTCTCGCTCTCTCTCTCTCTCTCTCTCTCTCTCTCTCTCATACACGTACCTTTGTAGTAATATATGGCAGGATTTTTTACAGCAACTTAGAATCATGTTATAGAATATGGGAAAGGTCTTTAGTGTGTGTGTGTGTGTGTGTGTGTAACTTCATGAAAAATAAATTAAAATCAAATCAAATATATACACTAAAATATTTGTAACTGTTAAAACGGCACTGAATTGTAAGACAATACGATGAAAAGAACAGAAAGAAAAGTATTGGTTAGACGTCTGAAACCCCGTACCATCGGAACAGCTGACAGGAAGTGGAAGCCTCTGCAATATTAATACAATAATTATTTTATTTTATTTTATAGAAAGTTTAGAACTGATTCTTGTCTACAGTATACATCATTCGGTTTGACTGATATTTAAAAAAAAACAGTTTTGCTTTAAAAGTTTAAAATGCAATAAAAATGATCTAAAATGTATTTATAATTAATTTTATTTTATTATTTTTATGAGTGTGTTATTATTATTTAATTCTGTAAATGTAATTTTATGATGAAATTATTATATTTATTCTTTTTCTTTTTTAAAAACGGTGTTTATTTTGTTTTATTATAATATATTCTATACACAAATTGTATGTTATTGCTTCTTACTTTTTATCTCTTTATGGTGATAGAGATCCAAATATCCGTGAGTGTAATCAGAAACGTTAGTAGCTCTTTACCACACACACACACAAACACACACACACACAGTTACCTAAAACACTAGGCCAATATTCATCTGCAGTTTTGATATCTTTGAGTCCGTCCCTCTGGGTTAACAGAGCGTCCCCGCGTCCGGTCGTAAAGCGTTAGTGTTCGTCCCAAATCATTTCGTGTTTTAAGCGCACTGTGGCAGGCGCGCCGGGGCCGAGACTGAGGCGCACTATAAATGGTTTATGCCATGGCTTTTGTGGAGCTGCTTTTCCCCCTCAGCCTCGGTCAGTAATTGAAAAGCCGAGCTGATGGAGCGGACGGTGACGACACACACTGCATACTGATGACCCGAGAGAGAGAGAGAGAGAATATGACTCGCTCACCCTCACTTTACCTCTTTTGCCCTCTCCCCGCGAGTTTTCCATCCAAACTGTTAGCTTGTGTCATACTTAGCTTGTGTGTGTGTGTGTGTGTGTGTGTGTGTGTGTGTGTGTGTGTGTGTGTGTACAGTATACAGTCCCATTTGGATTAATTTATCCATCTTTGCTCATTTTACACTGTATATTCACGTACATATATATATATTTTTTTTCTTTTTTTTTCTTTCTGTAATACAATTTATACATAGACCTTACTTTTATCATATAAGTTTTATAGATCTGTATATATGTTTATATTGCACTGCTAACTGCATTTCGTTGCCCTGTAACTATGTGCAATGACAATAAAGTTGAATCTAATCTAATCTAATTTGGACGAGAACTCTCCTGCACTTTAAAGCTGTACAGGAATAAATATAGTTTTGATATCTGTATATGAATAAATATAGTTTTGATATTTCACTTAAATTCTGAACTCCAGCATGATGTAGATTAGTTGAAAGAACTGGGAACAAATGTTTTACTGCAACCATGGATACAGTTTTAAATATTGCTTGTTTATGCGACCTCATTTCCCCTCTCGTCTGTTCCAGCCCCTCAGCATTCAGCATCAGTAGTGAACTAATCACCTCCTGATCATCTCTCATCATCTGCACCTGTTTCTCACTGGCTCAGGACTAAAGTTAGATGGTTATTATGCCTGAATGATTCACAGCTCACTGTGTGGCTTAACAAACACAAAAACATTCCTCTGAAACGGCTCGGGTACCGGAACTGGAGAGAACGTAATGAAAGTCCTTCAGGAAGCCTGGAGATCTGTTCCTCAAGACTACACTAAACAATACACGAAGGTCTGGAGCTTTAGAAGCAACATATGAAGAAATGGAGCGGGGTCAAGTCTCAACAGTCCGATCCGTCTCTCTCTCTCTCTCTCTCTCTCTCGCTGTCTCTATAAAATTAAATACACTGAATTTAACAATACCTGTTTTGTGTGTGTGTGTGAGTGTGTGTCTGTGTGTGTGTGTGTGTGTGTGTGTATCTTTATCCTTTGGAGTTCACATTGATGCTCTGCAGTAAGAGAAACCAGTGAACTTGTTGCACTTGAGAAATAAAACTCTCTTCTTCTTTTCATTCTTTATATTTACAGTTCATTTGCCTTTATTTTTCTTTCTTTCATCCCGATCCACTCAGACTCCAGGCTCAGTCCGAACGCCGCGCTACGCACCGCGGAACAACTTTGCACAGACCTTGAGAGGGACGTGAGTCAGCATTCTGTTTTTTATTCTTAATGATAGCGCTCTGTCCATCTGTCTCCTGCTGAGACGAAAACTGGAGGCCGAGCTCCATAAACACTTTCAAGGACGAGGGTTCATCATTTTGACCTGCTGACGAATATAAAAAGGAAAAAGAAAGAAAAAAAAAAAAGAAAAACCACAGACACAAGGCGAGTCTGCTGCTGCTTTCCTGCACACTGACTCTCAGGCTGTAGCGTAGAATATAAAGCGCTAATCTCAGAAACGAGGTTAAGGCAGTGATGTTAGAGCCAGCGTCATTTATCTGTCTTTAAAGCATCAGGGCTTCTTAGTTCTTAAAGTGAAAGAGAAGAGGCTTTATATAAGTCTCTCAGATACATTTAAAATGAAGCACATCTGCATCTCAGATTGACCTCGGGGTCGCGGGGAGCCTGGAGCCTCTGCCAGGAGACTTAGGGCACGAGGCGGGGCCAATCCATCGCAGCGCACGCGCACACACGCGCACACACACACACACACACACACACACAAACAATGGGTAATTTTAGGAACACAAATCAGCCTGATCTGCAGGTCTTTGGACTGTGGAAGGAAACCGGAGCACCTAGAGGAAACCCACCAACATGCAAACTCCATGCACACAGACCCCGAGGTGGAGAATCGAACCCAGACCCCGGCGGTGCGAGGCGACAGAGGAAGAACACTATGCCACCGTGCTGCCTCGATCTGTTGCAGTGATTCCTAAAGTGTTTCCCCTAGTGGACTGTAAGGGTACTGCAAAATGTCATTTACAACAAATAAATCTAATTTTTTTTTTTTTTTCAATTTTATAACTAAGTTTACAAATAAATCTTTTTTTTTATTTTCGATTTAATAACTAGGTTTACAATTCCCTTAAATATTTCTGAATAAGTGTTAGCATATCAAAAAGTAAACAGAGCTAATAAACCAAATGCATTGGCTTTAAACAAGTTCTATTTTTTATTTATTTTAGTCAATTGTGTTTATCAGAGTTCAGAGTGATTAAAGGTTGTTAAATTAATGTGCGTATATGAATAAATAAATTAAGTTTTTACCATAAACACATTAAAATATGAAGATTAACATGCTAACCACATGGTATAGAAATACGTTCATTTCTTTAAAGAAACTTTAATTTCAATATTAATTCGATTTCTTTAATAAACATGAATTGAAAAACAATGAATTCTCACTCGAATGGATTGTCTTTCAGCTCCGGGGTGAAGTCATCAGGGTTGTGTTTTAGCATGATGCTGTAGCTGTTACACTTGCTAATCGAGATTAACATGCTAGTCAATAGCTAGGTGTTTTAAAATGAATCTTTAGCTCATCTCCTTCTTGTTTTACATTGTGGTCCATGTTATAAACTGAACTCTAAGTGTGACTGGGATCAGATAAAAGCAGATCCTGAAGTGATAAAGTTAGCATTGTGTAACTGTCCACATGAAACCCTTATGTCACACACTTCCTGCTTATTCTGGCTCCCACGCTTTCAGCCATTGAGAGAGGCGTTCAAGCGCTCGTCAGCGCGCGGGTCAGTAATCACGCGAGTGTGCTTCAGTCACACCGACGGTAGATTGAAAATGAGAGCGTCCCGGTCTTTCAGTGCAATAAAACACGTTTAGCATGACAGTCGAGGAAACGAGACTCGTTTGCTTTGTGCGGAGGAGAGACGGCATGAACGGCAGGCTGCACGCAGGTGGCCTTTAGTTTCAGGGAGTCATTATCTGCCCCCTTCTGACCCTTTCTGCCCTTCAGGTCTCTCAGCAGGGACAGATTTCTCCATCACGGGTTTATGACGCTCCATTAACACTCTCCATGTCCTCCGGTTGTGCTGTTGTAATGCTAACGCTGGCTAACGCTAATGAGGAAGGAAGCAGTGCGGCCACCCGCGATGTCGGGAAATTAAATCTGCCTTTAGTGTAAACGTACAGAAGTGCAATCTTTTAAAAACCTCTTAAAACCTAGGGCGAAAATAAAGAGGGGAAATATAAGACCTACACCTCGTCCAGTCAAAGCGTCTTTCACTGAAAATCTCCACTTTCTTTTTTTATTATGAAAGAAACGGCTAGCTGTTTATGCAGAAACTCCTGTAGGTTCTCAGCAGGAACTCTAATGTTGGTTGGCGTCGCCATATGGCTGTGATTAGGTTGTGACGTGGTTCAGTCAGAACACAACACCGGGTCCGGTGGTAACGTTAGAGTGACTCTATTAAAATAACATTGAATGAACCACATGGAAACAAAATATATGCAAATACAAACTTAAAGGAGCAGAACATTTAATTACAGCGTTTAAGGTTCGGTTTCACAAACGTACGTTCAGATGCTACGTTTTTTATTTATTCCTCATCTTTGGGTCGTTTTGTCAATGTTTTAAAGTCAACGTACAACATCATTTTCTTAAAGTAATTCTATCGTCTTAAACATGCCAATGGTGTCCTGATGTTTGTAATTAATGTCCCTGAAATGTTTTGACGACCTAAAATCCACGCTGGTTTCTCTTTAGTAAAGTTAAACCGTTTAAAGCAGCTCATCATATCATTATTACACCACGGTGAGACCAGATCGATGCTCAGATTACTGCATTCATTCATTCATCTTCTATAGCACTTGTATACTTATATACAGGATTGCACGAGACGGTTTACACACAGGACAGGGTGACAATCCGTCGCAGGGCACACACACACACACATACACACACACTCGCACAGACACACACACTCACACACTATGGACACTTTTTGCCCGTAATTTGCCCAATCTGCATGTCTTTGGACACGGGGAGAACATGCAAACTCCACACACACACACACACACACACACACACACACACACACCGAGCTGGGACTCGAACCCTCAATCCTGGAGGTGTAAGGCGACATTGCTAACCACTACATCACCGTCTGAATTAAATTCATCGTTTTCTTTTTCTTTTTTTTTTTTACAAACTCAAACCTGATGAATCAGCGAATCGACTCGGTTCTGTTTTTGACCAAAGACTCACATTTACAGAGCACGCTGCACATGAAACAAAAAACACACTAATGCATTTTCCATATGTTTAAAGCCCATCAAAGGACCAACAGAAGAACCCGTCTCTTAGGGTTTTATAAAAATGCACAACGTCGGCTATTCTTCGAATTGAGTCAGTGACGCAAACCGGGTCTGACAGTTTGCTCCAAACAGAGCGGGAGAGCAGACGGAGGAGAAACACAATCCCTTTCTTACGGTTTGTTTACTCCTTTAGCTACAGTTTTTCTTTCTTTCTTTCTTTCCTTTTTTTTCTGCAAGAGATGAGACCCAGACACTTTTAAAAAGTTTTTTTTGGCTATTCTCATGGGGTTAAACGGCGGCCTTTCTGCGTCTCTCGTATGTGAAGCGGAGATGTGAATCCGGCATTGTGGAGGCCTGATAAAGAGATTAGGACGGAGTGAAAGGAGGCAGGGACAGCGTCTCTTCGCATCTGAGACTCGCGGGCTGAAAGAGCCATTGTGAAGCTGCTACACATCCTGCCTTCCCAGAGCACTCGACAAGCAAAAACAGCGAATTCCTGTGTCAAACAAAACCTGCCTTGTCTAGCCCAAAGGTTTATCGGCCTCATTTACAAAACGCTTGCCTTTGTGACCCAAAACGCTTCCCATTAGTGACTACGAGGAGCAGAACTAAATAAATTATTCACCCTTTTTCTCTCTTTTTTTTCACTGTTTCTAATCCAAAGAGAAAATGACACACAAAAAAAAAAACCTTCAAGATCAAATCTTTTTTTCCCCTCTCACTGAAATTAAACTGTGAAAACATGTGCAGGCGCTTTTTATTTTCCTCTACACACAAAAAGATTCAATAAAACAGCAGATGTTCGTGATTCTTATCTCTCGTTTTTATCATTCACTGATTTAACAGGAAAATTCCTCAATAGCAAAAAAAAAAAAGTTTTTTCCCCCCTTTAAATATATAAAATGAATCACCAGAATCAGTGAGTTCCAATCATATGATAATAGATAATAAGATATAATAATAAAAATGAAGAAGGAAGAAGGAAAAGAGACTCATTTGCATAACTATTCAAGTTTAATGGACCCTGAGGAGAAAGAAAAAGCGAACTCATCACACACGCCTGCGTTTTCCCGGAGTAAACACACTCCTGATTGGTTCACTTCGCTCTTTATAAATCATTCATATCAGACCGGGAGTGTATCTGATGTGTATCTGATGTAAACCTTTCAATACGTAAAAGATCCAGCAGGAAGTTGGACCGCGTCTCTCTCTCTCTCTCTCTCTCTCTCGGTCTTTTCCTCCAGGAGACAGAGGTCAAGCCGTTTTGCCTTCCAGGCTTTTTTTCCGCCCCGAGTTGTAATTAGCCCTGCTCGGTATTCAGTGTTGACAAAGCAGCGCCGGTGTTCGATTTAAACCTTTCATTATCTTGAAGCCGAAAGGCCACCATTGTGCCTGAGCTCTTTACAAACCGAAGCCCATCAGATGGTCAGCAGAATGAAACCCAGCCCCGTTTCTCACAAGCCTTTGTATCGGCTCACGCATTAGAGCCATGAATACCGTATCTCACACAACCAACAGCACTGCACTACACCTCCACACACACACACACACACACACACACACACACACACACACACATAACCAGCTCCAACACTTACTCACACACTCTGGATTAGGAAGGAAAGTATACACACTCTTTTAGTTCGCTCCAATCACCAATTACACTCTTTTATTTGTTAAAGAACAGTGTGTCGTACTTTTTATCCATTTGTAAAAGAGCTGAGTTTCTGTTCTCGCTTATGTTATAGCAGCTATAAACTCTCTCTCTCTCTCTCGCTCTCTCTCTCTCTTTCATTTATAAATATAAAAAATGCACAGCTTATCAGTCAAAACTCTCTGGAGACTCCTCCTTCCATCAGCATAAATGTTTACACAATAGAAATGTCTTAAAACATCGTGATGCTGCGTTTCAGTCAGATTTCCTGTTGCTGAGTCATTCAGTCTGATTACATCACAGATTAAACTCCGCCCGTAAATGATTCCTCGCGCTCCCAGAGCCGCTCTCTCTCTCACACTCTGAGTCCTGGAATACGGCGCGTCCCATCAGAGGAGAAGAAACCCTCCATAGAGGTGATGTGCTGGTGATTCAGTACATTCAGGTGGTCATGTGACTTCATGTTATCTCCACATGACGTTGCTGAGTCTCGACCTGAGCGACTGAAGCGACCCCAGATCATAACACTGTCTCCAGAGGCTTGTACAGTGGACGCTATGCATGATGGGAGCATCGCTTCATGCGCTTCCCTTCTCACCCTGACACGCCCATCACTCTGGAATAGACTCAGTCTGGACTCATCAGGTCACATGACTTTTTTCCAATCGCTCCAAAGTCCAGTATTTATCCTTTATCCAGTCTCACTAACGAGTGGTTTTCTTATGGACACACAGCTGTTTAGTCTCAATCCTGTGAGTTCTCGTCACACTGTGTGTGTGTGTGTGTGTGTGTGTGTGTGTGTGTGCGTGTGTGTGTGTGTGTGTGTAAAATGATCTTACTGTCACTATTAAACACAGCTCTGGTTTCCACTAGATATTTTGATCATGTGACTTGACCAGGTGTTTAAGTGATCTCCCATCGCGCCGCTCATTCAGGATGTTTATCTCCTGTGACGTTGAGGTTCTGCTCTGTCCTTCCAGGGTTTAATAATGTCCAGTAATGTCTCACACAGATCGTGACCCAGCTCCCGTCATTTCAGTCATTCCTTAGTCATTTGTTATCTTTGGCGCTCTGAAACAGTAACGTTGTATTATTTGATCATCATCATGGAGTTAAAACATCTGGAGGATATCTTGTACAGATGTTCGAAAGTGAGCGGGTATTCCTGAGGACACTCTTAAATTTATTGAAGTATTACTTCAATAGACATGGACATTAGCGTGGACATTTCCATCAGCTGCACTGTCTTTAATAAATATAGTGCTTTCACACACACACACACACACACACACACACACACATAAATCAGGTTTTCTATATTTTCATTTGATTTCATCAGCTCCCTTTAGATCCTTCTCTTAGACGTCTCCATTCAGCTCGTCTAATCCTCAGTTTCTGAATGGAACATCTGGAACATCAGGAACCCTCGGCCCTGTTAATAGAAGACGGTGACACAGAGGAAAGAAGTGAATATGAACTCGTTTAGCCCGAGAGATGAAGAGGAATATGAAGATCGTGCGCGTGCTGTGAAGAGAAAAGTTCAGGCTGCTTTCCTCGCGGCCCGGGTGACATTTACGGCGGCTGTTTGTAGGAGAGAAGCTGGATGGAGCTCTTGACCTACCCTTCATTACACATCCAGCCGACGCTCTGCTGCATGAAATATTGAACACGCGTGAGGCCGAAAACACAACCAAGAGCGAGTGACGGAGAGATACTGACTCGCGCAAGTCGCGGTGTCGGAGTTAGCAAGCCGAGTTTCACCTCGGAGACGCGACTGCAGACTATAAAGCTGATCTGAGTTACAACACAGCCAGGTTTAGTTCTGGATTCTGATTGGTCAGAAAGTGTTAAGTGATCCACTGTGATGTAGTGCAGCTGCAAATCTCAGGTTCACATCAAAGCACCCCATTTCTATAGCAACAGCTCAAGGGACGTGGACAGGCTGGTGAGGAAGGACTGCTCATCTTCTTCAGCTGGTTTGTTTCGTGAACATAAAACAGCATGTGATATACAAAATTCTCCTGTGTGTGTGTGTGTGTGTGTACACAACAACAAAACACATTCCCTGCTTTTTGTCCCTTTAATATACAGTGTGTGTATTGGCCGGGGCTTAAACAAGCCAATTAAATATTTTGCCCCTAATATGACCTCATATGCTGTTCTCTGGGGGGCGTGGCTCAGCAGCAGCTCATTTACATGAAGACCGAAACAATGCATTCTGAAGAGGAGCGAAACAGAAGCGTCTGCAGGGATTAAACAGCTTCATCTGTGAGACCAGTGTTAACTTCTTAAATCAATAGTAGAACACGGGACCTTTAAACTGTGTGACTATAAATGGACAAATAGTACAATGTCTCATTCTTTAATAAGTAAAAAAAATGATAAGGTTGGGAAAATTGCTGTGGCGTCAAAGGAATAAAACGCTCTGGGACGAGCAGTTATAGGAAAACAATCAGCTTCCCAGTGATGACTGCGACGGCGCTTCATGATTATTTTCCCCGTTGTGTTTAATTCTCATTAGCGGTGCACTACAGCATGCAGTCGCCTGATTACAGCGAGAGTCCAGGCAATCACTGAACGTCACCGAGCAGATAAATAGCGAGCATCTGGCGGTGCGATCACCCTTCTTCATCTTCCTCTTTTTTTTTTTTTTCTTCTCATCTGTGTAATTTCACAGGTTGCTGAAGCAACATGCAAATATTTGAGGAGTAAAATATCGTGATTAACATCGTCTCTCAGAACGTTCCGTAATAACACGGGAACACGTGTCGCTGGAGATTAAAACAAGCCGGGTTTTGATTCATAGGACCTCTTCTTCTTCTTCTTCTTCTTCTTCTTCTTCATCTTTTTTTTACCTCCTTCACTTTTTCAGCCTCCGAGTCGCAATTAGGATCGAGAACGTGCAGGTGAAAGAAGAATAAAAAAGCAATTTCGTCTGAAGCCGAGGCTTTTTCCCGCGCTCCGTGTTTGTTACCGAACACCAGCTGATAATTGGCTAAACCCTGTGCACTTAGCGCTACTGCTCCGGGATGCATTGTTCACTTTAAGAAAGAAACACAAGAGCCCTGGTTAGTTAGGGCTGTTTCCATCATCCGTCTCGCAGCAGGTGGATCCCGAGCTGCAGAAGGATTCTCGTCACTTTACAAGCCCCAAAACATCAGAGTTCTACACGCGAGGCGAAGACGAATCACCGCGTGAAACTTTGACAACGTGATTAAAAGGAAGCGCGCTTTCTTTCACAAAGAGAGAGAACAGAACGATTGTTAGGGCTGTGTGAGGTAAAAGGAAGAAATCTTCCATCAGTCGGCTGTTTCTGTTTCTGTAGCTCTCGTATCTCTCTGTTCACCCCGAAAAAATACATCTTCACCCAATTTACAATCGATTATAATAATCTGTGTTCGGGAAAACAAAAACACGCAAGTCGGCTTGAGACGAAATAAAATGTTTGTTTAAATCTTGCTATGTGTCAAAATCAGACGATTTTAATAAAGGGTCAGGGAACAAAACAATAATCACAAGGCTGGCTCAGTGGTTAAGGCATTGAACTACGGGTTTAAACCCCACAACCACTGTTGGGCCCTTGAGTGAGGCCCTTAACCCTCATTAGCTCTGATGTATAATCAGATAATGTAAGTTGGCCAAAAGTGTAAATAAATCGTCACTTGATAAAGTGTGCTTTATTCCGCTTCTTCCTCAGCACTTAGCCAGCAATGATGTTTTTACTAAATATTGTTTTGTTTATTTGTTTATAGTCACTTTTAATGCTCATAAAACAGGTTTAGTTCCTTATGTCACTTACACTATAGCAGCTGTAAACACCAGCCTCGAAATTCTGCCTAAATTGTCATGAGTTAAATTGTTATGGTACAATGAAGCCACAGAGACACTCACAGCTGGAGGTGGAGACATCGACGAGCATCGGTGTTTGTTTTAAATAATTAATCAACACCATCTGACCAATCAGAATCCAGAATAGAACACAGAAAGGACATGGGTTGTGCAAATCTGACGGCACAGTTTTCCCCAGTCTGTCTCCTATCAGGTGGATCCTGAGCTTCAGGAGAACTTTATTAGCCTCAAACAGATTTCATGCGGCTCGTAAGAAATAAGCCGAAACGCTGTGCTGCTGCTGCTGGGAACAGTTAATAAGGATAGACTGTATATATATATATATAAATATATAAAGAGCATTGATAGGTAGGGGTCGTCTGCATCATTGTGCTTGAACCAGGTGAACTTCTGTGTCGATGATGGTTTCTTCTTTATGCCTCATATTCTCATTATCGATCCAAATGTGCAGGTTTTTGGCCTTATTGGCGTCTCAGTGAACAAAAATGACAAAATACAGGGCCGCGTCTGATTCAGGTGTTAAAAGTGAACACGATCGGCCGAGCTCTGGTGCATGGCATCTTCAGCCTTCCATTAAGTGATGCAGAACTTCTCGTGTCTCCTCACGGATCCCGGACGGACAGGGGTTCTGCCAAACCGTAACAGACCAGTGAGAACCAGACGAGGCTGTGGCTGATTGGCAGCATTAAAAATAAAGCAGCGTTTTTCCAAAATGAATAAAGAGCCCTAGTTAGGGTTTGTTTGCATCATCAGGCTCCTGCCAGGTGGATGGTGTGAAGAAGAAGGTTTTTTAAAATAATTATCACTTTATTAATCCAAAAGCGAGACGGGTTTCTTGGCAGCAGGAAGCTGAAAAGCCTCGGAGCCATGATGTAAATATAACAAACAGACGAGATTAAAAGGATAAAAAGAGAGTTAGTTCGGGTCCGTGTGCGTCTTCAGCAGCTTTGTTACAGAAGGCTTCTTTTTGTTCTTTTAACCCCGACATGAGAGTCCTTGTCATTAAGGAACTCGACTCTCCATGAGCAGATACGTGGAGGCTGCGTCTGGGGTTATTCAGGTGGATGCTGTGATGAAGAAGCGATCCTTATTGTTCCTTATTGCTTTATTAATCCCAGCGTGAGGGGGTTTTAACCACCAGAAAGGCGTCGCTGAAAGCACATGTGACAAACAGAGAAGAGGAAAAGGATAAAAAGAGGACTAGTTAGGGTCCGTTCGACTCTTTGTTACTCGCCAGGTGAGTCATGAGCTCCGGCAGGTTTCACGTCGCTCCATCAGTCTCAAACATCCGAGCTTTAATGCGCGAGGCAGCTCGAGACGACAATCAGAGGCGGCACCGGGTGAAGCTCAGATAATTAAGCGAATGTGACGAACATATGAGGCCGCGGGTGATTTCTTTCGAGATTAAAAAGGATAGAAGAGCTCTTGTTAGGGTTGTTTTTGGATCCGGTGAAGATGATCTCGTGTTGTTCATTAGCGCAGGTGATTTGATTATCCGGACGATGCTGCGGGCGATTTCGGAAATTCAAGAAGAAAATAAAAGCAGTGCAGTTCCTGTTGAGATCAAAGGGCCCTTGTTAGGGTTTGTTCGCGTCCTTAAATTCGCACCAGGTGGATGCTGAGCTCGAGGGCCTCGTGGCGTTTTATTAGACCCAAAACAACAGCTTTTCTGGATCATTCTACAGATTTAAGAAACATATGTACCGGGGGGTTGGGGGTCTAAAATTAAAAGGAGAAAAAAATAATCCTTAAAATAGTCCGGTTCCAGTCTGGAGAAACTGACCCTGGAATCTGGGTTTACTTCATACGAGGCAAATCTGCAGGTTTTGCCAAAAAATTAAGCAGACTTTTCGGCCAAAAAATAAAACAAAAAAACAGTTGGGCTTTGAGTCAGAGCGCTCCTGCAGGTGATTACAGCGTTACACAAAGCTCTCCTATTTGTTTCATTAGTCCCTGACATCAGAAGTTTATGTGCCCGGCTTTTATACCATGTGGTTTGCAGCGTGTTGTTCAGGAGGTCGGAGTCAGGAGTCGGAGAAGACGGCAATTAGCTTTATTGCAGATTAACAGAGGGAGTAATGGAGCATGTCATTAGGGATCAACGTGTCCTCCTCCTCCTCCTCCTCTTCATCCACTCAAGGAGAAAGAACAGAGCTGCAGTAAGGATGCAGGAAACATAGACGTGCCCACACTGATCAGACGGGTAAAGACTTCATGAAATATCCAAAATCCAAAAGGTGTACTTGGTCACATGACAAAAAAAAAAAAAAAAGCAAACAAACAGTGACAGATTCATCAAAGAAGAGACGTACAGTGGCAGCGAAGACGTTTTAATCCAAAGTCCACACAGGACAGAGGATCATGTGATTCTTTGACACTTAAATCTCCGTAAATGAATCTTCAGCTGTAATTCTAATGTATGGTTATAAACCAAAATGTCACTTGTATACGTCTGTATTGTATGATTTTTACCTTTATAGCCCCATACAGCATTTACAGGTACATGGATTCTCTTACGTATGTAATCAAGAAATTTCATAATTTCAAATTTCATAACTCCTGATACGAGGACAGATTTAATCCTTATTTTTATTTATTTCAATTGAAATTCATGTCATTCCTGATTATATTGATGTGTTTACTGATGACACGGTCACTTGAACATTTATCCAATCCTCATTTACTTCTAGGCAACAATTCTTGTTAAATCGCCTGATTTGTTCTTAAATATTAACTGGTTACCGTGGAGACAGTAATCCTGACTTGTTTTTAGATCTGATAGAACAGGACAGTCCAAATTGTAACCTACAGCACAATATATATATATATATATATATATATATATATATATATATGTGTGTGTGTGTGTGTGTGTGTGTGTGTGTGTGTGTGTTTAAATACTTAAAGTCATGACGTGTTGAAAATAAGCATGCTACATTGCTAGGCTTCGTATTAGCTTTGTTAGCAGTGCAAGCTAACCGTACGAGCTAGAAATCCCTTACGAGAAACACGGGCACATACTGTACAGTGTATACACCATGGCTAGCTTAGTATTAGCTGTTAGCAGATTAGCTGTGGAAGGTAACTATGCTAATTGCTAAAGATATGGAAAACAAAGCGATTCAGTTATTGCGATTCTTCTGTCAATGTTCATGCACAACATCTCCAAAATCACTTTATTTATATATATTTTTTATTTATATGTTTGCATTTGAGGTGTTAAAATGTTGCAGTTCCTCAATAATTCTACAGGTGTTACGTGTTCACACATTAGCATGCAATACAGCGCTATTTGCTAAGCTTGTTTAGAGTTGTAATAAAAGACAAACAGCAATGGCCTTCGAGTGAATCATTTGGTGGATTTATTGCTTAATGTAAATTATTTCATACCGAAGTTGCATAAAGTTGAGAAAATCTTTCGCTTAAATTCGTGGCTCACGTGTCGCACGTGTTCGTTGGAAGCAAACAATCAGCTCGTTAACCTGAACACATTTTAAACAGTCACTTTATATGCATGACTTCATATAGTATGTCATATCCAAAACAGCTGTGTGTGTGTGTGTGTGTGTGTGTGTGATACAGTACATAAATGATCAGATAAAAGAGTGAGTGAAGCAATTTACAGGTCAATATGAGTTCATACGTCGCATCTGTAACTCTGGAATCGTCCAACAATCATAATAACCCGAACCGTCTCAGAGCTTCACGCTGGACTCGAGCGTACGCGCGCTGTAGTCTCACCGCTGGTATTTTCTCAGGAAATGGAAACCATGGTGATCTCATGGTCTGATACCGTGGCCTGCATTCATCCAGCCTCTTATAGCACATCATTAAAGCGAGCAGGAGCGTGCGCGACAGAGAGAGAGAGAGAGGGAGAGAGAGAGACGTAGCAGCCTCGGTGGACGAATGCCAAAGGCACAAATGATGCCATTTTTCACGTCTGTGAGGAAAAATGTCTGTTCTGGTATTTAAATACTAATACACTTTAATACCACAGAGCAGCAGGAGGAAATGTAGGGCGAGGCAGGGGTACCGACAGCTCGTACGTTTACGGTCTGGGCTTTCTTTCATTTTTTTGGCCTTGACTGAGGTCGCTTTGCTGGTGAACGATGCATGCTACGCTAACCTTATGCTAAATGTATCCCAAATCACAGCGACATCAGAGCTTTTATCACTTTCTGAACTCTGGAGTTTATCTCAGAGACACAAACGCTGCACAGAAAATACTGTCAGACATTAAGAGCTCGTTATGCCACGGCCACAAAGTAGGCAATTAATAAATTCATTCATTCATTCATTCATTAGTTACAAAGTGGCTCTGGGCAGACAGGAGATTTATTTTTTGTAATACAAAACAAAGCTAAAAAAAATAAAAATGAATGAATGAATTACATGAATTTAAGGTGGAAATGTTTATTTGTCCAAAAAGGATCATTTTAAATAATGATTGATGCTGTTAATTATGTGATTTAATGCTAAATCTTCTTTTTCTTTTATTATACACATTAACCGATATAACAATCAATATAAAAAAATAAAATAAATAAATAAATAAAATAATAATAATAATAATATTATTATTATTATTATTATTATTATTATTGTAGTATATAATTATGGTAATAATAATAATAATAATAATAATGTGCCCCAATAAAAACTAGTTTATTAATTTACCCATACTACCCACTTTTTCCGTTTGGGTTTTGTCCCTTTTATCCTAGGGGGCGTCACATCAGATCATTTGATCCACAGGATCTGGCACAGGTTCAACACCGGATGTTCTTCCTGACACAACCGTCCATTTTCTAACCGGGTTTGGACCGGCAGTGCATGCAGTGGATGGGACGTATGGGGGCGTAGGGTTAAGGGTCTCGCCCAAGGATCCAGAAAGAGGGGCGCGGCTCGAACCCTGACCGTCCGATCAGCAACACAGAACCTGAACCCCCTGAGCCACCATCAGATTTAATCTAGTATTACCTCCAGTGCCGTGTACATCATTAATAAAATAGATCTTATCCAGATTTTATTTGTTTTCGCTTGTACCAATTACATAATTCAATTATTTCCTTTTTTTATTATTTTTATCTAATCTTTTGCCAACTTATCTCTAATACACATCAGTTATAAAAAGTGGGTTATTAATCTTTTTTTTTGTGCCACTCTAGCTTGGCCGTATTACTCCTGGGCTTTAAATATCAATATCAAATAAAGGCATTTATTGCCACATTAGCCCCGGCAGAGCTTCTGACACACAGAACACAACAACAACAACAACAACATACACACACACACACACACACACACACACACACACACACACACACACACACACACAGCATCAGTAAGTATAAGTATGCACATACTGTACAGCAGATAATGAAAAACGTTTGTCCTGTCACAACAAGCACACATCAGCTGCCACACACACACACACACATACACACTCACACCCCTCTAGCATGCTGTGATGTGAAACATCTCATCTCAGTTAAAGTATTCGCATGCGGTGCGTGTTCTCCGATTCCTCATCCCTGTTCCGGTTCCCCGGTTCCCCGTCAGCCTCCGCGTTCCTCTCTAAAGGTCACCCGCGAAGCCTGAGCCTCTCCAGCGCTCTGTGTTAGAGATTATTAGCGGCGAAGTGTGATGGTATTTTAATGACTTCATATGGGAAGCGGGAAAAAAATTCATCAAGCTCCTGAAATAAGCCAGGTGCTCGAGTGCACGCGAGATAGGATTTAGCTAAAGGACGAGGTATTAAAGAACAGATGCAGCCGCCGGAGTGTGTGTTACTGTGTCAGTAGAGTGCGCAGAACACAGATGTACACGCTAAAACTTTCATAAACCATCTGACGCCGCGCTGCGTTCTGTCTAAGACATGGGAAAGTGCTTTATTAGCAATTCTGGAATGTATTTCGTCAATGAAATGCTAACTTACACTTTTTACAGAACACGTGCTAGCTATCGAGTCTGCGTTTCCTACACCACAGCTCATATCAACCACAGCTAACCGTTGCGATTTCTTTCTCTACACTACGCTTTCTATAGATGATTAGCGACAACCTAGCATAACACACCTGTACCACCTTGACCGACTAGCGAAGAAGTTCACATTCCTGTTTCCTTTATGAATTTTAATGTTAAACGTTCAGTCTGGTCTCGCTAATCATGAATTACTTTTGTTAAGGACGAACTGATGTTAGCTTAGCAAACAAAGCAAGGCGTTCTGTAAGGTTTCCTTAAAAACCTCATTCGCTTAAGATAAATTTTTTAATGACAGGGGTCTGAGTTTCGCTACTTCTTTTATAACCTGCTAGCGACTCACATACAAGTGTGATGACGGCTGGAGGAATTAGCCACAGAGCTAAAATGAATAAGCTCTTGATAATTAGGTTTAGATTTATTCTGTAGTCACGTTACACGTTATTTCACTCCTCAGCTTGGTTTCCTGTACGTAGCGTACGCGCTGCTAGTTTCTCCCTGCACTCTGAGGCCAGGTTTAAAAGGGAAGCGGTATGATAATGAACATTTTGATCAAAGCCTGAGCCTGACATTTCGGGGACGGAGAAATACCCGGTGCTGATTTAGCGGCGTGCGCGCCTTGACGCGGACCTTTTCAAAATCTGCTGCAGGTTAAAATATATAAATTAGCTGTGAGGGCCGCTCAGTATATCATCCTGTCCAGAGCTCTACTTCACTTCCTGAAGTCAAAGACGGAGACGGATTTGCCCTTTTAGCTGCTGAGTTAAGTGTGTTCTCACACACACACACACACACACACACACACGTTTACATTTTCCTGCATTAGTAACATGATGTAAATCTTTGAAATGTTGAATATAAATGCTGATGGTCATAAAGGGGGAAAAAAATCAGGTTTGATGAGTTCATTTTATGTTTTGTTGTTCGAATATTATATGAAAAATATGGGACAAACATAACTACTCATCCTATAGCGGAAAAGGGATGAATCATGGGTAAATACTCCATGTGAAAATAACCAAAAGTTACAAAGCAAATGAATCACATGAATCATGTCAGAATAAAAAATGTGTGAATATAACATCATCAATATCATCATAAGAATTATTTAAAAAATATTCATCAAGCATGTAGAAAACCATGTGAGCATTAATGAATCGGGAATCATGTAAGGAATCGCGTGGAATGAAATGAATTGTGAATCGTGTAAAGATTCATGTAAAAAAATATTCTTGATTCATGTCAAATCTCATGTGAAATTAAAAAAATACGGGAACGTCAACAATTGAAATATTTTTTATGAATGATGTAGAATATCATGCCAAAATAAATGACTCAAGAATCATAAAAAGAATCATGCAAAAACAAAGAATCATGTACCACGAATCATGAATAATCTAAAAAAACAATTACGTAAAAATAAATAATTCATCAGTTCTGTAACACGTGACTCAGAAGCCATGTAAAGGATCATGTGACAATAAATTATTAAAAATTAAATGTACAAAATTTATGAATCATGAACTGTGTGTCATGTTAAAAAGTTACTTATAGATTGTGTAGAAATTCATGTGAAAATAAATGACCCGGGTATCGTGTAAAGAATCGCATGCTGATAAATGATTCGTAATATGAGAAACAAAAATCATGTGAAAATAAATGAATCGGGAATTGTATGAAAAGAATCATTTCAAAATAACCAAATAGTCATGTAAAGAATCATGTGAAGCTGAATTTGAAGTGTCTAAAAAAACGAGGGTGTACATTTCACACGTGAATCACGTGAATCGTGTGAATATTCACAGAAAAAGCGTCCTGGGTTCGAGTGTGATTAATTGAGTGCGAGCGAGTCGAGCGCCCACGCCGTGATCAGCTACGACTCGGTGTCAAGTGCATTATTAATAATTCCTCTGAGGAAAATTAAAACGTTAAATTCTGAACGATCCGTCCTCCCACTCGTGCGCCTTTTACACGTCTCACGAAGGCCTAAACACAAATTAACTCGGTGCACTAGCGAGCATAAAAGCTGTCTGACTAAACCTCAGCAGGATAAAGAAAATCCATTAGCAGCCATGAAAATATTCAGAGCCTCACAGAACATGATGAAGAGTCGAGTAGCATGAGCTTTTGCCAAAGCAGATGGAGAGAGACGGAATTATTAATCAGAGAGAGAGAGAGAGAGAGAGAGAGAGAGAGAGAGACAGTCATTAGGAAAACACCTGAGCAGGAAGGTGTGTGACGATACATCGCTGAACCAATACACCGCGATTATCTGTAAATTATACGATGTCATGAAACCGCAATTAATCTCTCTGTAATCATCATCGCTTTCACACATCAATTAATTTATTAATAAAACAATCAGCTACATTAATGATGATAACATTTAACCTCATGTTCAGTCGCACTCAGAGATTAGTTCATTATTCAATAATTTATTCAGTAATTTCTTTACTTGGGGTCTAACTGTGTCTAAGAGCATTCAGTATCAATACAATATTTTTGTTTCTCACTATATTGTACTTCCTGTTATTAGATGTTAAAATGTAAGATTTTTTAAATAATTTTTTATGGTATTTTGTTGTTTCTGTATTTAATGATTTGATTATTAAAATAGTGTATTTATAGATTTTACTATTATATGTAAATATATAGCTAATATTTTATTGGATCAGATCTATTGTTTTTATTATTATTATTATTATTATTATTATTATATTTGTTTGTTTTTCTTTTTGAATTTAGTAAATTTCGTTTTTTTGTTTTTTTTTTTGGATAAAATTTAGTAATTAAATTCTTTTTACAGGTTAAATTGCAGGAACGGCCCTCAGAAAAATATTACTAAATGGCAAAAACTAAATAATTTAAGCAGTTGTGATTATTGTGCTGGTGAGTATTTTGTGTCCTAACATAATCACACTGGAAAGTATCGTGATATATATTTACTCTTCGTATTGTTATTGTTAGGGGAAAAAAAACTCTTAGTTTTTAAATATAGTTTAAAAACTATATTTCTCTTTCAATTGAGTCATTTGATTTCATCATTTATTTCAGATATTTTTTTTAATTATGACATTTTTTGAGATTTTTAACATGAAATGAAATTCTTAATTAATCTGATTAAAATAGATTTTTTTTTATTCAGTTTTTTATTTGTGGTTTTAGATAAAATCGAACATATCGACATCATCAATGTCAAAATCTTATTCCAGTCATGTGACCTTGCCTCTGGTTGTTTTTTTATATACATACAGTATATTCACTTATTATTATGACTTGATATTTTTGTTCCTTATCAAAACATCTGTCAAACATCTGTCACATTCAGCATTAAAAAGTTTAGCAATTAGAGAAAGTTCTGATCAATAATCATGATTTCACTTTGTGTTTTAGACAGAGAAATCGCTCGTCCCTACAATGTGACGTCACAAATCACGGAAAACAATTCCAGGTGCAGAGCGTCACAGAAATCCCAAACATTCCTAAAATAGAGGCGAGGAAGATAAAGGTGTACTTTGCTGTGTTCTCTGGAACCGTGATCGATCAAAAATTTGAAAAGAAAAGAATTTTCACACACTCTCACACAAACACACCACACATACTTTTAGAGGAAAATGATAGAGTGTGATCCTGTATTGACCGGAGCGACGTGGCACCGTGACTCGCTCCCAGCCTCGCTTCCCCTCCCGGGCCGAGGCGGGTACACGACACTCCGGAGTAACACAAGCCAGCGCCGGGGAAGTTGTTCATCCTGACAGAGTGTCACTGCGCCACACCAGCTCAGATTGAATCCCGTGTCCCTGGGGGGATTGTGGGTAACGGCGCCGGTGGCCCTCCGTCGCTCTGAGAGGGCCTGAGAGACGCACCATGAGCGAGAAAAGACCAACAGCACCCTCTACTGAAGGATCAGTTATTTATTTATTTATTTATTTATTTATTTATTTATCCATCTCAGGATTTTTCTTCCTTCATACAAAAATCTGGATTCGTCTCTCAGCGCCGGGTCTCACACACTCTGAGTTCTGAAGAGATTTAAACGATTTTCTATTTTTTCCCCCAATAAGTGAATTAAATTGAAATTATTTACAAAAAAAAAAAGAAAAACAGCTTAAACTATAAAGTTTTTTTATGTATGCTATTTGGATGCGAAAACAGGAAACTTATCATAGGTATAAAAATCTGAATTATTTATGAGTATTAATACAAATAATGAAATAGAAGCTAGCTTTCAATTTAAACAAGTGAGGAAGCACAACACACACACTCTCTCATTCTCTCTGTCTCTCTCTTTCACGCACACACACACGCGCACACACACACACTGAGCACCATGCACTTTCTGAGGACCAAAAGCAAATTTGGTAAAATATTTTGCACATTTTTCCTGAAACTTTATGTTCATGTGTGTGTGTGTGTGTGTGTGTGTGTGTGTGCGTGTGTGTGCGTGTGTGTGCGTGTGTGTCCTGATCTCAGCATCTCCTTTCTCTCCTGATGCAGCAACAAATCAACACAACTCCAACAATTTCACATCATTTTAAGACCAAACTGCACACACACACACACACACACACACACACACATATATACACACTGACTCCATTACAGTGCATGTTAATCCTTGAGATGCCACACACACACACACACACACACTGCATGCAAACAACTCTGAGCTGCTTTGCTTCAGCCAGATCCTCCCTGTATCCAGTCCTGAGTCCTGAGACGCGTCACATTTGCATTATAAATCCCCCTGAACGCTTATAGCCGCCG
>QNUK01000408.1:35000-72500 GCA_013621035.1 Clarias magur | reverse complement strand
GTGAGTAAGACAGACAATGCGAGTGAGACAGACAATGTGAGTGAGACAGACAATGTGAGTGAGACAGTGTGAGTGAGACAGACAGTGTGAGTGAGACAGACAATGCGAGTGAGACAGGCAGTAAGACAGAGGACAGCGATGGTTCAAACAGCTGCCTTGGTGACACAGATTAAGCGTGTTGTTTTTCCTCTTTGCTCCTGAATCACGCGTCTGTGGCTCAGGGTTATTCTGGGTTCTAAGAGGAACACGGTCCACTTCTCTTTAACTGCAGGAGCGATGCCATAAGAGCGACACTGTTATATTTACATTGTGCACGCTGACATTTCCTGTGAAATATTACTCGGCGCTCGTCTCCTTCTCCTCTCTGACCTCAGACGCTCGTCTCGCAGATTATTCATAGGACTGGAGAGGTTTCTCAGAGCACAGACGTGATTATAGTCGAAACCAGCACGTATGTGGAGTAATAAAGCCATGCAGAAGGAACAGAAGGTTACGTTACGCTCATAAAATGTCAGGACGCAAGTGCGGTACATCTGTAACTGTGGCTCTAATGTATAGTTTAACTATCACACAGAATCACAGCATTAACATTACACTATCATTACACACACACAGACACACACACACACACACACACACACACACACACACACATCACTCGTTCCCTACGGAGGTCTAAGGGAGGAGCGCGCAGTGAGGAGCCGTTCAGAGCGCACTGCAAACATAACGTGTAGTGTGTGAAAGAGTTCATAATGACGTGCTACATAAAGAGGTATAAACACACACACACACACACACACACACACACACACACACACACACACACACGCACACACACAGGCTTAGTAAGACACAAAGTAACGCACACAATGACACAATCCCAGAGGAGTCCCAGGTGATACTGGAGACGAGGGGGCGTGGCCAGGATAGGTGGAGCAGGCACCGCGGCCTGACAGGAAGCTTTCATCGTGCTGTAACGTAAACCGGGTGCAGGTACACAGGTACAGGTAGATCAGTACCCCTGCACAATCAGGTGTGTGTAAAAGGCTATGGGTGCCATAGCAACCTGGAACTAGAAGTGACAGAAGTTCTGTGGAATTACCTCCAGCTGAGGCGTATCTTATTACCTCATCCTGAAATTTAAACATCCTCAGGTACATCCTGTATATGGGGCAAGATCAAAAGAGTATCAACATTTTATATAACTATAAGTCCTGTAAAGAATCTAAAGGAAATGATTAGCATTTATGTAGTGATTTTACAGCAATGAATTACAGTAAATTATTTAATTAGTTAATTACACAGCAAAATCCTTAGTCTTGAATTAACACCCAGAGTGTTGATTTAACACTTTCAGTACATTCATGAGCATTAGGTCATATATAAACACTTGGGGTGTTAAATCAACACTGGGAATTTTGCAGTGTAGTAAAGAAATGTGCAATATTATATTTATTATTATTTCAATTTATGTTATTGCCATTTTATATTGAGATTTTGGAATTAGAATTATTTGTGATTATTCTCATTATGTGTAATTTATTTTAATATTTAAATTTCCATCCTAAAACTCCACTCATTTACTATTCAATAACTAACTGAATAAATGAATAAATATTTGTATTACATTAATATTAAATATTATACTAATAACAAATATTAGCAATAACAGTATTGTAACTCCGCACACATGCGTCCAGCTGAGGTGTATCTTATTACCTCATCCTGAAACTTGAACGTCCTCAGGTACGTACTGTATACTGCACTGTACGTCGGGTCGACATCAAATGATGGGAATGCTTTTAAAGCAATTCAAGCAAATGATTATGTTAAGAAGTAATTTATTTAGTGTAGAATCACTGGATGTTGATGAGAGGAAAGTATTATTTGCGTAAATAAATATGTGGATTTTATTTAGTTTTTATTCATATTTTATTATTGGAATTAAAATAAAAACCTTTAATGAGTCTCCCTACAGTTCATTTTAAAAAAAGATATTATTTCGCTCCTTAAACTTCTCTCCTAAAAGTTACATCAATTTACAGCAAACAAACAAATTAATAAAGTCAAATAAAATAAATAAATAAACAAATCAGATAAATAAAGTCAAATAAGTCAAATAAAGTCAGAGGTGCCATAATATTATTCTAGCTCCGCCCACATACCCCTGGTTGGTACACTTGGTCCGCTGCAGAAGGAGGCCAGCATTAGGTAAAGTCCTCGTTATATGCTGCGTGCGTTAAAAAACGTTCGATGTTTGTTCGTCACTAACCCGGGGCTTTGTCTAAAACAAGGTACATGCATAGATTAGTGCAGGTTAGCGTAGCTTAGCAGTTAGCGTGGTTGCTTAATTGGTCACAGTGTTGTTGGTGACCTGGAGGTTATGAGATCAGATCCCTCAGCCTTAAGCTTTGTTTGGATTCTTCCTGACGTGCTGGTCGATCTGGATAAGAGCCGAGGACTCCCACTCGCTTTATCATCATTTATTCTGAAAAAAAAAAAGAAAACAATCAATCCTCCGTGCCGTTTATCACACGTTCTCCACGTCCACACCTCCGTTCCTGCGATGGAGAGAGCGCGCTGCAGGAGATCGGTATCCATGAGTGTGATGAGTGTGGCCTTCATCCTTTAACGGAGACGTCGATATCCACCTCTGCCTCTGAAAGGATGATTATTTCAAGCGAAACAAAAACCAGAGCAGTTCTCCGTCCTCCTCCCTAATGGAGTGATAGATCTCACTCCTCACCGGGTGGAGGAGTGCATTCGAGCGCTAAGTCTTTATTTTCTTTTCCAGAGATTTTCCTCGGATAATGGCGGAGGATGAGACGCCTCCCCGCTGAACGCGGAATCAGAGTTCACGCTGCTTATCACGCCGCTGCTGTAAAAACAGAGGCAGCAGGCGAGACCAGAGCCATTGTAAAGCAAACAAATAGCCGTCTCTCTCTCTCTCTCTTTCCTTGCTCATCTTTATCTCTTGCTTTTCTCTGCCATCACACACCTCACTGAGTCATCAGTATCACTCTGTATCTTCAGTAATACCTGCGTTTAATCCGCACACTGAGATAAAATAATCATAAACACGCAGAATGTTTCTGAGCGATTGGTCCGATTTATCACTCGTCTCACCATCACGATATTCTGCATCGCGGTAACGCAGAGTATCGCTCGTAACATCCGCCTTGTAAAACATCAATAACACAGAGTGTTTGTTTGTTTATTTATTTATGTATCAGTCATTTCCCCATCAGTGTTAGGTGCAGAAAGTAAAGTAAGATAAGATGTATCTTTGTTCTTCCCACAGTGAGGAAATTTCACAGCATCAAAAAAAAAAAAAAGTGCAAATATGAAGTAGAGACATTACAGTGTATGAATGTAAAAGAAAAGAAACAAACAATACAATAGTCACACTTCACAAAAAATTGCAAAAAAGACCTTCAATATCGCTCCTTCAGACACTCGGGATGCCACTGAAGGAGCTGTTCAGAGATAATATGCTGTTATATTATTATTATATTTTCATTTATTTGTATTTTTGTTTGTTTATTTATTTATCTAATATTTTTTAATGTCTTACTTTTTATTTATTTTCATTTGCAAACAGATTTAAAACTTTGTTTTAAAATGAATCCTTAAAACATTTTGTGCTTTTCTTTCTTTTTTAATTGTATTTTAGATTTTTCATAATTTAATTACATTTTCATTTATTTTTCAGTTTATTTTTCAATTTTTATTTAAATTTGAAATCCAAACATAATGCTAATGTGTTAGCTGCTAATGCTAACAGTGTTGCAAGAACAGGAAGCACAGAGGAAGAGTTTTAACAAGAATAAAAGAAGAGACTTTAAACTAATCAAAACCTCCCACAATGCAGTCAGGACCATGTGACTACTGGTGCATGCTGGGAACTGAAGTTAAACAAGAACAACAAAAACACCCTGACAGAGAAATCTACACACACACACACACACACACACACACACACACACAAAATAAAATAAAATAAATATATAAATCTGGAGTGTTACAATGTTAATCTTTTTTTCTTTCTACTTTCTTTTTTTATCCTTTCTACTTTAAACTTTTTTTTTTTGTTTTAACACTAATGAAATCGTTTTTTTCTGGTTTGTTTGTGTCCTATTTTTTTAAAGTAGTTTAATTTTTATATACAGTATAGAATTAATGTGTTACTGCTTACTGGCTTTGAAACACACTTCACTGTCATTACTTCATTTGCGATAGTTGAAATTTACATTTAAAAAGCTAAAAAAAAAAATGCAAAAAACCCACTACTTTAAAGTTATTTGCTACTTTCTCACCCTTTCGCTAGACTCATGTCTTTTTATTTTTAGCTGAAGTTTATCACTGTAACTACACTAATGTGTTTAACAAAACCAATGGATATAAATGTGTTTGTATATAAAGCTAGTGGCTGCAGTTTATTTCTCGGGTTCCTGCTAATGAATGCATTCAAACTATCTAGTTAGACTATTAGCATGCTACGCGTGCACCTCTCCAAATACACAGACTAGATTGCACCATATGAGCAGATTCTTTTGGAATTTTTTTATTTTATTTCAGGAAACGTGCAAAATGTTTAAAAAGAAATGTATCTACAGGTTTACTGTGTAATTTTAAACCCACACACACACACACACACACACGGCCGTGGTCAGGCTGAACAGAACGTACAGACTCAGAGGATGACCTATGAATAATTTAATGAGCTTCAGTGAGGAAGGTCTTCACGTTAGCGATGATAATTATGTTTTTTTGCTGACGCTGGTTGTTCTGTGGAAGCTAACGCTAATTGTGGATGCAGCTGGCTGACAGACGAGCGATCGCGCACACGTACGTGATAATGAGCGAACGTTTCAGCCGCATCACCTCAGTAACACGGAGAGCTTTTAAAGACACGACCTGCTTCCTGTGAATAATGTAGTGCAACACACACACACACACACACACACACAGACACAGCCTGAAGAAGTGCATTATCGAGTTATCGGGTTGAATTTTCACACATTTCACGCTATTACGCTCGTAATGAAATTCCAAATGGAATCAGTACAGCGTTCCCAAATTTCCCTGAAGTGTCCAGTCGTTTCATTTATTCACATTTTTTTTAGATTTGTGTCAAAAGAACAGCTTGCAGGAAACTGAGCATAAAAATAATCCTAAATTAATTTGGATAACGTTAGCTAGCAAGAGGGTTTCACGCTTTTCCTTGACACATGCTACTTAGTTTCATGAATAATATTTTTTTTAATACCAGGTTTTAGTTTTATCTGCTGGAAAAGTGCACATTAAATAAATGTCACTTAATGATGGAGAAATGTCAAACATTAGCCATGCTAGTCAGGCTTGCTAGCTATCGAGAGCATTTCTGTCGTGATCTGTATCAGATCTGACTCAGCGGTGATTAATATGATTTTCTTCTTCTGACTGCTCATGTACGTTTCAGATATTGCTAACACACTGCTCTTGACCGCATGGCTAGCTAGCATGAACTGAAGATCTCTGCAGTCGAATCGAATCACTTCTTAACGCAATTCAATCAATTTTTTCTTCATGCTATTTGAATCAATTCACTTTCTCCATGTTAGAGCTCTTCTGAGAGGTTTCACTGCAAAACGAGTAAAATCCTGTTTTTTTTTTTTACTTTATTTACTGTGGTAAATAAAGTCTTTTTGCACATGTAGCAATTTGTATTGCAAAAGATTCTTTGAGTCACAAGGGTGTTAAGACAAACAGATGCTAAATATTTAGTGAAAATCATTTTGCGTGTGAATTTTTTGTGCAATTAAAGTTAAAGTCAGGCAGAGAAGAATGCTACTTTAACATGTCATTATTTAACATAATGATTTATTTTAATAATGAAATAAAGTCATTTAGTCACAATATTCCGCTGTATTTCTTAATATAATGTATTTACAATTTAAAAAATCTAAACTGTATTGCGTTCATCTGTGTTGGTGTACGCGGCGCCGGACAAACGAGTGTCTATGTAGACAGGTACGTTTTGAAAAGCATGTGACCTGAGGCTGAGCTCTGATTGGATTTTGTCAAATCATCCTTGGGGCGGAGCTCTGTGCGCCCTGAACCCGCCCACTTTTGTTCTTAGCGAATCGATATTGTGTTTAAACATTTGGTCTCATGTGATTGGACCATGTGATCCTCAGCGAGTCTTTTCCAGCACGTCTTATGGCGACCGGAGCTGCTGACTGGCTGTGATGTGAGTCAGGACTTTATTTTATACTAGTAGTAATGATACTTTGAGACAATGACCATGGTTAAAAGCGCTATAGAAATAAAAAAAATTGATGCTTAATCACCTGATAAATGGCTATTTACAGGCGATTATTAAAAGTCAAATTTTTTATTATTTTTTTTGCGATTTTAAAATTTGCACCAGCAGCCACTGAGCGTGATTGGACGTCATGTTTTGCTCAGAAATGTGTTTGTTCACTAATTATTCTAAAAGAGGGATATATCGTGCTTTGCAAAAAAAATCAAATAAAATCTCAGATTGAATGGAAGTAAAAAAAAAACAAAAAAAAAAACTTGTCTTTATCACATTTTCTTTGCAAACTGTTCACTTTGAAAACACACCGTGACCATTTTGCTCGGATCCCCTCAGACCTGAGTGTGACTGCGAGTGTGTTGGTGTCTGCCCCACAGAACCACCCCGAGGGGGAGAACATGCCAAGGTTTCATTTGAACAGACTGAGCACTGTGTGTGTGACAGGATCATTAGTGAGCTTCTGAATGAGCAGCGGGATGAGCTGATTTACTCCTCACTGCTTTAAAGCCTCGGGCCATGGCCTGGATTTCATCAAAGCAGAGAATCAAATCTACCTTCAGCTCACAGGAACTAGTTTATCCTTAATGACGTCTTCAGCCTGGATGGAGAAGTAGAGTGAGTCTACAACAGGCAATAATCAGCAGTCGGGTGGTGATGATGATGATGATGATGATGATGATGCAGAGTTACTGTACTGTTCTCACCATCAGGTGTTTTATTCCTCCTACACCACGGGAAAATGTTTATTCATGAAAAGAATGACATCATCCGTTTTATCCTTAATAGACACAGCCATCATTATACTGCAGCAGCTGTTACTATAGAAACGGTATTGTAAACATCAGAGCAAGAGCTGCGCTAATGTCAGGGCTGGTCCATGTGATCGGATTAAAAGTTCCACACGTGTCCGTCATATCGGTGACGTTTGTTGCGAGACGTCTTTGGTCAAAGGGATCGCTTCGAGGTCGTGTCTGTCCCCTAAAACCCCCCAAGAAGACGAAAACGAATCCCCGCCGTGTTCAATCCTATTTACTGGATATCAGTGTCACAGCAGGAGCGCCAGCACTCGGCCTCGGATCTGCGCTGCTTCCCATTTCAGCTCAGCAGCCTGCTTCCTTTTCCATTAGAGCTCATTCAATTACGGCCAGCGCCCCTGCCAATGCTTCCCCGTCCATCGCCGTGTCCTTATCAACCAACTGTCCGGCCGGTGCTTTTCTATCTCACATTCAAATTTAGGAGCTGCCACCAGAGGATACAGAGCAGATTGGACGAGCGAACACATGGCTCAGGTTCAGACAGGCAGAAGAGTTTATATAGGATGAGAGCGAGAGCGAGAGAGAGAGAGAGAGAGAGAGGTCTAAAAGCTAGAGCTCGGAAATGACAATAATTTCACCTTCACACATTCACAGTACAAAGAACATGGAGACCTTCGTCATCGTCTTTCACGAGCAGCAAGATATCTCCCTCGCTGTCCTGAGTGATGTATAGTTACCTATAGAGGAGTCAGTGTTATAGATATGGCACATGAATATGTCTGTATGTTGAAGTCTATAAAGCGGAAATGTGAATATACTGAATATACGTTTTAACTCATTTACAGGTAAGATGTGATGCTGTTGTTGTTTACTGCTGATGCTGCGAGCGGGAATGTTGGTCTGATGTCACTCACTGAACCCGGAGTTGAAGAATCCGGAGAAGGTGGCGGCGGTCTCGCAGGTGTCTCCAGGGCTGGGGGTTCGAATCGCACGTCCACTCTGTGTGTGTGTGTGTGTGTGTGTGTGTGTGTGTGTGTGTGTGTGTGTGTGTGTGTGTGTGTGTAGAGTTTTGCATGTTCTCCCAGTGCTTGATGGGTTCCATCTGGGTTCTCCGGTTTCCTTCTGCATTCCGAAGACATGCAGATTAGGCTAATTGGTGTTTTGGGATTGGCCGTAATCTGTGTGTGTGTGTGTGTGCGTGCGTGTGTGTGGGAATAGGTTTACTGAATAAACTGAAAAGAAAAAGAATGGATGGATGGATGGACGGATGGATGGAGATGTGCTTGAAGTAGTTATATTAATGAAACTTTTCATTTTGTTGCTTTATAAATTTTATATGCTGAATATATTACCTCTTAAATGCACACATCTTGGTCATGATGTCATTACCCTATTTAATTTTTTTTCATAATAAGATCCTGCCTTCTCAGTGTTTTTTACTTGCAGTTAATTGTGAAGTTTATCAGTACTGAGATGTCAGACTCTGAAAGCAAATCATTTAAATAGAATTCATAATTCAAAATAAGTGAATATATAAAATACTGTGTATCCTGACTTTGAACACTTTTGGGAATTTAACAATAAATTTCTGTCGTTTATCATTGAGTAAAAAGGAAACGACCCGGATGCTTAGTTCTCAGGGCCCAGGGCAGCGGTGTCTCATCTGTTAGGGCTCTGGGTTCCTGATCATAAGGTCAGAGGTTCAAGCCCCAGCATTGCGTATCTGCCACTAAGGTGCTCTGATCCGGACCCGTCAGCTCGGTCTCGTGGCTCTGACCTCGTGGTTCTGACCTCACGTTCCTAACAAGACAATATACGAAAAACTAAATCATCTTAAAGAAGAGTCTTCTGAGGCACACTGTGGTCATCTACTGATGATGTGTTTTAATTAAGAGCAGGTTTCAACGAGCCCTCTTTAGCATTTAATAATTGCAGAACTGAACTCAGATCTCAGTAGAGCCGCCCAGACCTCACTCCAGACCTCTTCATATCTTCCTATTAGTTTGATCATCTTCTCTCTTTTGAACTCCACTTTTCTTCACATCGCGTGCAGTTGAACTCCGACACCGAGCCGTCACTCATCCGTTCTCCATTTTGACAGAGGTTCCCACTTCCCCGGCGGGGGACGAGGAGGCCGAGTCGTGTGAGGTCATCACATCAGGCCGTCACTCGGCTCCATCCATCACTCCACTCTCAGATCGAACCCCCTCCTCTCCATCCTCTCAGCTCTCTCCATCGTCTCTCTCCCCCGCCGGTTAACGCTCAGACCTCCAGTGAACTCCACATCCATCACACACACACACACACACACACACACACACACACACACACACACACATGAAGATAGATACAGTCAGTATATCCTCCATTTAGGGAAATGCAGTACATTCTGTAATAAGTTCTGTATTACTAATAACAGTCATACTAATAACCAAGAGTGTACAATAAACATCAGTTTATATATTTTCCCATTGCAGATGTATTACACTCTGCGATTGGTGTTATAATGTTCTCCACTCTTCTGGGAAGGTTTTACATTAGATGCAGCACCGGATGTCAGGATGTCCAGGAGGCTCCAGTTCATCCAGTTCATCCCAAAGCTGATGGTTCCGTCGGGGCTCTGTGCAGGACACTCGAGTTCTTCCGCTCCAACACACACACTCTTAACACACCGTGTCCTCATGGAGCTGGTTTTGTGGATCTCACTGGGACGTCGTCATGCTGGAGAAGAATTTGGACCTCTTGGATCCACTTAAGGGAATCTGTATCGGAGACATTGTACAGGACTGCGTGCTTTTATACAGCTGTGTAGTAAGAGTTTGGAGAAGAACCGCTTAAGGGTGTGATGAACAGGCGTGTACATACTTTTGGTTCCATTGTGTATATTAAATAACTAAATGAAACACTCTAATATTTCCTTTGAGCGTGTTTAGCTTTGATCACACACACACACACACACACACGGTGGAGTCCAGCTCATGTGTGTAAATGATTCCTCGTGCTCCCAGAGCCGCTCTCTCACACTCGAACACACTCTGAGTCCTGGAACATGGCGTGTGCCATCAGGGAAGAAGAAACCCTCCATAGATGTGATGTGCTGGTGATTTAGTACATTCAGGTGGTCATGTGAATCAACATAATAAATATAAAATTAAAATTAATCTGTGGTTTGTTAATGACGACACATTCAGATTAATGTGTCAAAGTTGAATCTGAAATAGAGTAGCAAGAAAAAAAAATGGAAATTGATCATATACATGTGTATATAGATGTTTGTGTATATCTCTCTATATGTTATATTTCATGTTCTGTCTGAAATTGGTGAAGTTTTTATTTGAAGCTGATCTGACTCGTGGAGGAATCGAGTCTCTCGCAGCCAACTGGCCTCGACTCGAACCTGCAGCCACGCCAAGATAGAGTCGCACGGTGTCTCCTGAACGCCGAGCACGCAGAGGGTGTTAACATCATAAAAACACAAATCAGAGTGTTACTAACGGCCGAGGCTCTCACACACACACACACACACACACACACACACACACACACACACACAGCACACACCCCGACGCGCTCGTCTGATTACTGCATGCTAATTATCCTGTAATTACACAGAAATAAAATATTCCACATCCTGTGCCTCGACCTCGTCCTTCATGACTCACAGACGTCATTTATTCTTCACTCTGAACTCACTGACTGGAGCTGTGGGGGTCAAAGGTCACCCAGAACACTGTGGTCATTAAAACAGAGGTGTTTTCAGAAGGCCGGGAGTATTGTGGAACCCAGGAACCTTTTCAGAAATTCAGGAGCCTTGTTAGATAAATAGCGTCTAGATTAATATTTTACAGGAACTGTCCACTTTTTTAAAGCTCTTATTAACTTTTTAGGAACCTGCAACTACTGTAGGAAGGCAGGAAAAACACCTGGAATGTGTTTAGTGAAGTTTCTATTTTCAGAAACTTGTCTTAGGAGCTGAAACAAATCCCAAAAATTTTTACACAAACATTTTTTTCTTTTCCTGAAAACCAGGAACCTCCTATTTTGTTCTTGTACATATTTCTAGGGACCTAGAATTTTCATATGATGTTGTTTTTTTCTTTCTTTCTAGGAACACAAGATTATTATTTTTTTTACAACTTTAGGAACTTTTAAGGAACCAATGATTGATTGATTGATTGACTGATTGATTGATTTTAAGCAACCAGAGCTCTTAGAACCCCAGTTTTTCTTACAGAACACAAGAAACTGTATTTTTTCCCCTAGAAATCCATAATCTTTGCTTGCATTCACAACACAACAGTGAGAAATAGGAATTTCACTTCCAAGAACATTTTAAGATCTTTATGTTTCTGCAGAACCCTTAAGACTTCCTATCAGAGGTACAGATCTGGCAACCCTGCCAACACTACATTATTTAATTCTACATCAGATCATAAAGTGATCCAATCATTTATGATGCTGATAATGTTATAATCTGGCAACCCGATGTATGTTATGCGTAATAAAGATGAGAGACGATGTTTGGTTTGTTACGCGAGTCTTATTCTGGAATAAGATTTAAAGTGAGAAGAGAACACGTCCTGATTTAAATGTCTCTTACGCTCCGCCAAGCCTGAGGTCACTCCTGCTTCTATTCAAATCCATTCAAAGTGTGTGTGTGTGTGTGTGTGTGTGTGTGTGTGTGTGTGTGTGTGTGTGTGTGTTTGTGTGTTTACTCCTGTCTCTGTGTCACTGTGTTTACCAGAGTGAAAACTGTGTGTGTTTGCACGTGTGTGTGTGTGTGTGTGTGTGTGTGTGTGTGTGTGTGTGTGTGGACCCACCTCATGAGTCCTGGTTAGCTCGTGCAAGCAAATGAGAAAGAAGAGGAAACTCATTAGCATCCCGGTTAGCTTACTGCTAACTGCTAATAATGCGTGGATTTTGTGTGTGTGTGTGTGTGTGTGTGTGTGTGTGTGTGTCTGTTAACATGTTGGATTATTTTTTTTAATAAAAAAAAAAAAGTTTAGTATTTACTGCGACGGTGTTAATTTAATAGATTTGTGTGCTCCGATTTAAATTCTCTCCTACATTTATTAATTTATTTTTGTTCATAACACACTATACACACTGGGTTGTATAATGAGGGCGGGACTAAAATCCCATTTACAATACACCTTCAAAGTTAAGCAACACGCTAGGCAGAAACGTAGCCGCACCCCCCCCCCCCTGCAGTGCTAGTGGTGGTTTGGTTGCCATGGTGATTTCATATTCTCACACATAAAAAAAAGACAAACAAAAAAACAGAATAAATGAAGTAACATGAGTAATAAACAGATTTGCTGTGTCCTACCAGAAGGGGCACGTGGGCGTTTCCAGATTAGCATACTCATGAATATTTATGGACCTTTGCATTTCTAATGAGGGAGAAACTGTAAAGATGATCTTCATCCATTTCTCAAACTTCACAACTGACTTATAAACATATATTTATTTCATACCACCGTCTGTTCATTGTGCTGAAACTCTGAAAGTGTGTGTGTGAGTGTGTATTTTAGTCACATGACACACACACACACACACACACACACACACTGAGCACTTACCCAGAGTGTGCTAGCAAGCAGACCCAGCAGCAGACCCTTGAGCACGTCTCTTACTCTTCGCATAAAGGAGATCAACCTGCCTGAAGGTAAAAACAGCTCAACCTGCCATGATGTCCTGTGAGTCCAGATTGGTCCAGAAGAGGTGGTGTTGATTAGTTCTGTCTAACAGCAGCTCTGGCTGTAGTGCAGGTTCTGATATGTTATTGTTTCTATAGCAACAGCTCATTCATAGGGATGTAAATTCTTAATAAGGTCTTGATTCTGTTAGCTTCATGGAAGGAGTCTCCAGTGTCAGAGTTAAAGCTTTAAGTGTAAGTTTTTGGATGTCTTCAGGACAGAGAAGCAACAAACAAAAAAAAAGGCCGACGTTTGTTCTTTGTCTTAACTTGAAGAGAGAGAATAAAAAGAGTCTGGTGAGGGAACAGACATTTACACGTTTCATTTCTACATTTACTACAGCTGCTATCAGGAACTCACATGTTTAAGCAACAAGAGGTATAACTAAAAAAGGATAAAAAAAATAAATAAGTAAAAATAAAAAGGTGTAATTCATGACAAATGTATAGCAACTGGTACAAGATTATTATAAGTGCGAGGTGGCACGGTGAGGGTAGCGCTCACCTTCATACATTTCAAGAAAGGCAGCAAAGAAGCCACTTCTCTCCAGGAGAACATCAGAGACAGAGTGATATTCTGCACCAGGTCCAGGGATCGGACGGCTGAGGACTGGGGTAAAGTCATTCTCTCTGATCAATCCCCTTTCTGATTGTTTGGGGCATCCAGAAAAAGACTTGTGTGGAGAAGAGCAGGTGAGCGCGACCATCAGTCCTGTGTCAACAGCAGCAGTACAGCATCCTGAGACCAGTCATGTGTGGCATCGCTTCTCAGCCAGGGGACTGGACTCACTCACAAATTTACCTCCGAACACAGCCATGAATAAGGAACGGGACAAAAACATCCTCGGAGAGCCACTTCTCCCAGCCATCCAAGAACAGTTAGGTGATGAACAAAAGCCTTTTCCTGCATGATGGAGCTCATAACTAAGTGGCTCGGGTCCATGGGTCCATGTCCAGGAAACTCCTCAGACCTTAATCAAGAGGTGGGAGGACAAACACAAACACACCAGTTCTGACAAGTGTGGAAAAATGTTTTATTGATTTATAATTGTGTTCAAGAGCAAGGCACCAAATACCCAGAAGGTCTAGGAACAAAGCAATCAGTAAAATAATGATACTAACAGAAAGATTATAGCTAGTAGAGCAATATACTAATAATATTTACTCCTTTTATTATATTTTATAGTTAGATACTTAGAACTAACAATAATCAAGGAAAAAGTATACGAGCTGTGATCTAAGAACGACCCGTACAGACAGAGTGCAAGAAATTGAGGAACTTTAATGAAGGGGAAAAACACAGAAAATGCAGGCAGGGATCCAAAAAATAAAAATAAAAATTTGGTTCTGCGCTGATTGGGACGTTACGCAAAGAGCTAGACTTCCGCTTTTAGGAGCGAATAAAGTCATAAACACAACATATGATAAAATTTTATTAAAAATGAAATGAATCACTACTCCTCAGCAGTACCCTCAGAGGAGTGGGTGTCTGATAAGGCGACGGTTGTGGCGATTAGATTAACAGAGACGTTTAGGAAAAGTTAAAAGAAATAAATAAGAGCACAGATGGACAGACTTCCAGTTTTTAAAGATAAAAAAACAAAGGGAGCAATAGTTAATAATCAAGTCCATTACTATCCCTTACTACACTCTATATTACACTACACAACCAAAATTCATCAATCAAGCTTGTAATATTTGAATATTAATGAATAAATTATGTGAATTCATATAACAATAATTACTCATTCATAATGCATACGCGTATTAGTAAATGTTAATGTTTAAAATCATATAAGTTAATAATCAAACTGTGATTTAAAAATAGATTATTTTAAAAATAAAATTTTCATTTTTTAATAATAATTATGCAATAATAAAATAATAATAGTTAAAATAATAAAATTTAATGCAATCAAGCTGACAAAATGAATCTTATTGACTCTAACGGTAATTAAGGTCAATAATTAATTATAATCTTGAGATCCTAAAATAATACATGAATAGCGTATAATAAATAAAGAAAAATGATTCACAAATCAATTATTTCAATAGTTTTGACTGCTTGACTGTTGGGGAAAGAATAGGAAAATAAGAAATAAGAATAGGATTATTACGTGACAAAGAATGAGGATTATTATCTTTGAAAAAGCACGCCGATGAAAAATTAAGCGATCAGCGCTAGAAGATGATATTCTGGTTAGGAAAAGAGGAACAAACCAAACTGCTTCTCTCTGAAAGAGGATGATGTAAGAACTTTTAAGGCCTACACAGACATGAATAAATATGAGATGAGAGGAGGAAAATTATGTGATTGGGAGGTGCCAGTCAATCGGACCTAACAAATTTAACACATATCTAGTGAATATTAAGTATCTACTTGACTTAATGAGGAGTGAACAATGAGGTAATTATGAGGTAATTATGAGGTAATTATGAGGTAAGCCCTAAGTAAGGGTATATAAACCAGGTAAAATTGGGGAAGTTGGGAGATCTTGGGGAATTGTCTTTGGGTGTCTGTTGTCTTTCTAGCTGGCCGGTCCAGAGCTGGCCATTTACTTTGGGTTGCAATAAACTTCTTTGCTTTTTCTATACTCAAGCTGTTGTTGAGTTTTTGTTAGGAAAATTGGTGCAGTTCACAAAAATTTGCCACGAAACAAACTCCAAGCATTGATTATGTAAGAATGGGCCACGCCATCAGTGAGGATGTGGAACAGAAGGTGACTGACAGCATGAAAGTGTGAAGCGTAGCGCTCTTGACACGGAAAATATCCACTCTTTGCATAAACTTCATGTGAAATAATGTAATTGTCAATAAAAGCCTTTAACACTTATGAACTGTTTGTAAGAGTAACAGCCGACACGAAGATCGAAACACACTGAAGTATGAAGTGATATTTGTGTAAACTTTTGCCCGCGACTCAATTGAACACAGAGACTGACATTATAACACTTGTGAATTTTCCACTGTTGGTGTTGAGCGCTCAGGAGCGTCTCGGTCTCGCCAGCCGCTCACTCAGTAGCGCTGCAGATCGTCGCCCTTTCCCGAGCCGCTCTCCAGTGTTTTACATCGTTTCCTCTCAGCGCCGCTGCAACATTTGTCGACACCTGGATCGTGTTCTTCATTTCCGCAGCTGAGAGGATTTACGGAACAAACAGCGCGTGCTGAGAGGCGAGCTTTCAGAGCGAGCGGACAAACGCAAACCAGATGCTGAAATCAAACACAGAACAGCAGCAGCAGCTTCAGGAATCAACCTGGGATCGATTAGTCCCGGTAGATCCCAGCGCAAATCGCTGTAATTGATCACTTATGCAGTTGTGTGTGTGTGTGTGTGTGTGTGTGTGTGTGTGTGTGTGTGCTTGTGTTTAGCGCTGTGTTTACGCTATTTAACGCCAGATCCCGGGACTGTGTGAGGCGAGTGGAACAGTTGGTGTGTGGATAAAATTAGGAGGTGATAAAAAGGGGAAGTCTGAAATAAACACATCGGTTTGTCATCATTTTTTATTTTTGTTTTTTTTGTTACACGTGCACTTTTTATTTCTCACAGCGCTCAGAGCTCGGGTTTCAGGTCATCGATTACAATAATAAAGACAAAATAAAACAGATGCGGCCAAAAGCAGAGGAAACAAAAGCTTTAGTGTAGCTTCAGCACTGCGCAAACACTACGAGCAAACACACACTGCACAAAAACAACCATCCAGACATACAGCACCATAATGGCAACAGGAAACGATGACCATATAAGGAAAGCATATATAGTCGTAGCACTGTATGGTCATAAGAAGAACACAGGTACAGTTACAACTGCTGTTTATTCTTTATACGTTATAACAGCTATAAACACTCACCAGGATCTCTTTATTCTCAATCTCAACCTTAAGACGACAAGCAGATTAACACAGCTCGTCATGTTTTTGTGATAGAAATCCCAGAAAAGAAGCTCAAACCTGAAAAACTCACTCAGACTCAAACGTCCTCCCGGAGACGCAGCGTTACAAAGTGCTGACACTGGAGACTCCTTCATGTTACAGAAACAATAATTAATGTGACCCTGAACTACTGTCACTGCCACTGCTACAGAGAATTAATCAACACCTTCTGACCAATCAGAGCCCAGAGATTCATCATTATTCACAATCAGATAAAAACCCAGGATGTACAGTGCTGAGAAAAAGTGTTTGAAAAAACCTTTTTCTTTCCACTTTTCAGCCCCAGAAATTTCCTTCTGGATTTCCTTTAATAAAGTATCTGTCTATCTGCCTGTCTCTCTGTCTGTCTGTCTCTCTGTCTGTCTGTCTGTCTGCCTGTCTCTCTGTCTGTCTCTCTGTCTGCCTGTCTGTCTCTCTGTCTGTCTGTCTGTCTCTCTGTCTGTCTGTCTGTCTCTCTGTCTGTCTGTTTCTTTGTCTCTCTGTCTCTCTGTCTGCCTGTCTGTCTCTCTGTCTGTCTGTCTGTCTCTCTGCCTGTCTGTCTCTCTGTCTGTCTGTTTCTTTGTCTCTCTGTCTGCCTGTCTGTCTCTCTGTCTGTCTGTTTCTTTGTCTCTCTGTCTGTCTCTCTGTCTGCCTGTCTGTCTCTCTGCCTGTCTGTCTCTCTGTCTGTCTGTTTCTTTGTCTCTCTGTCTGCCTGTCTGTCTCTCTGTCTGTCTGTTTCTTTGTCTCTCTGTCTGTCTCTCTGTCTCTCTGTCTGTCTCTCTGTCTGCCTGTCTGTCTCTCTGCCTGTCTGTCTGTTTCTTTGTCTCTCTGTCTCTCTGTCTGCCTGTCTGTCTCTTTGTCTGTCTGTTTCTTTGTCTCTCTGTCTCTCTGTCTGCCTGTCTGTCTCTCTGTCTGTCTGTCTCTCTGTCTGTCTGTTTCTTTGTCTCTCTGTCTGTCTGGCTGATTTTGGTCTTCAGAATAATTTTACACAAAGATAAACAGAGTAAATACAAAATATAGTTTTTATTAAAGAAAAAAAAAACAGTCTAAACCTACCAGGCCCTGTGTGAAAAAGTAATTGCCCCCTAAACCTACTAACTGGTCATCAAGTGCTTTCACATCACTTGACCCACTTTACAGAATTGTTTTAATTCAGCCAGACTGTCGGGTTCTCGAGCATCAACACCTCTTTTAGATCTCAATTAGATTTAAATCCGCACTTTGACTAGGCCACTCCTTCATTTTGTTTTTCATTCAGAAGGAGACTTGCTGGAGTGTTTCGGGTCATTGTCCTGCTGCAGAACAGTGACACTTTGCTCAGCCGGTCACCCTTTGTGTTTACTCGGGTTATCTTTGTGTAATATTCAAATTTGTTGGATGATGTGAATCATAAGTGTGACAATTACGCAAAAAAAAAAAAAAAAACTTTCTTCACAGCAGTGTATTTGAGAATTATTCCAGATAGTTACTGCATGAATCCCCCACCAAAACACACACACACACACACACACACACACACACACACACACACACACAGTGTTCAGTCGTGGAGGGATGGTTAACTGATTTAAGCTGAATTTCAGTGAAACAGCATGAAGGATTAAAACACACTCCTGATGATCTCGACTCCAAACCGACGTCTTTCATCTTCCTCTTCTTCCGTCTCACGAAATCGTCCTCATGAAGTGTGTTTTTTGTTTCATTCTGATGGCTGGTATGAGTCACATGTGTGTCACACATGGTGGTGCTCGAACCCCTGCCGAGCGCTCGCCTTCCCCCTCACGACTTCCCTAAAAACAACTAAAAAGGCCCAAGCCTGAGCGGAGTGTTTAATTACTCTGAGAGACACTCCAGTGCGTCTGATCTATCGGAGTCTCGAGACCGGAGTCTGACTCCAAGAGCCAGCTGACTGGAAATGCACACGGCTAAGCTAAATTAACAATTGATCCCGGGCCCGCGGAATCGCCCAGGCGGCCATTCTGAGCCGTGAGTGAGCGGAGACGTGTGTGACTGCGCGGGCGTCGCTCTGCATCGCAGCTCGACTGGAAATCTGCAGCGCTTGCAACACGTTTCACCAGAAACATCTCGTTTCCCCACAGCACCAGCAAGAAGAGCTGAGAAGAGCAGAGCCGCGAGAGAACGGCATGCATGCTCGTACGCTCGCGGGGAAATTAAAATCACATGATTTACATGAAAAGTCAGAAAATGTCAAATAAGCCATGTAAAGAAATTACAAATGAAAATGAATGGAGTCGTGCAAAAAATGTGAATAGAAACCATTCGAAAGTAAATTCTTATTTATTTATTTAATGCAATCAAATACATCATGATACATTAAGCACCATGAAAAGAAAGGAAAAAAATGTAATTAAACAAAATGAGTCAATTGCAAACAAATTATATGTAAATAAAGATCGAAGGGTAAAATCTTTTCATGAAAAGAAATGAATTACACGGACAAAACTTAAAAATCATATAAACAAACAAATAAACCAATCACATATGGAAACATGTATCACATGGATCTATAAAGGAATCAAATTTAAATGAATCAATCACAATCAACGAAACATGAATAAAAAGGGAATGATTTAAATGAATCATGAGTGTAAATAAAATCAATCCTAAAAAAAAAAATCAGTAGAGTTTAAATGAGATGATTTTGTCCATGTGATTGTCATAGGTAAAAATACCTAGAGGGTGTGTGTGTGTGTGTGTGTGTGTTATAGCATGTAATATGAGTGGAGGATTATGGGTAAATGCATGAATCTGTTTGCAGGCGAGATGCTGAACACGACCTCATCAGGGCAAACGGCTGAAACGTCCTGAGCGTGTTAGTGTTGTACTGTGGATGATTTTAAGTGTGTGTGTGTGTGTGTACAGCGTGTGTGTGTGTGTGTGTGTGTGTGTGTGTGAAGGAGAAGAGGACCAGTTTGAAGAGGTTTGGAGATCGCCTCGAGCCGCGGTTATGCAGGAGCCCTCGCGATTATCCGAGCCGGATTCTCACAGCTAGATTTGCCAGATGAATCTTCTCTCATCCGCGAGTCTCCTGCTCCCTCTAGTCTTAATCAAAGTCTAATTATCTCATCTCAGCTTTCGTATGGACTTTCTTTGCTAAATGGAGGGCGTCGCTGGAATAATCCCGCTCGGCACTGTCCACTCGCGAGTGTGTTATCTCTGCCCTCGAGCTACACATCATATGTCTCTCGTTAGGCAGCCGGGGACTGAGAGCCTGCTTACTATTAGCAGGAAATTGAATTTGGAGGATGGGTCACTCCGGATAGAGCAGAGCAACCGCCAGCATTTCAAAGCCAGGACGTGATAACGGCAGAGTTTCAGCTCCACACACGCATTTACCTTCAGCTCTGTAGTCACACGGAGGATCATCACCTCACACACTCTTTATCTAAAAATGTAAGTGCCATACATCCCATAATAATCCCTGAAAAGTCTGTCCTTAACATAGGAATGAAACATGACGATGTTTTCATTAAACAACTTAAAAAATAAAAATAAAAAATCACACAAACCTTCTGTAATAAGCATGTGTGACACGTGCGGAATATTGTATCACGATAAGTTAGATAAGTTAGACTATGATACATGACCATGATACATGATGTAACCAAAAATCACCAAAAAAAAAAGTGCAAAAAATAAATAAATAAAATTATATATAAAGTATATACATAAAACACTGTAGGATATTGATGCCTACAAAATTAAATAAAATACATATAAAAATACAATAATTTACACTTAATAAAAGTGATAAAAATTTTATAAATAAATAATTGAAAAAATATATATATAGTTTATAATATATCTATGATACTGTATATCTTTTTTAATGACGTTGACGTTGTTTAGTAACGTTGTTGTTCGTGGTTGTAGATGACCGGACCGGTCACATTTTGTCCTGCATCACGTCCGTGTGACATCACAGAAGAACTGGGCGTGGTCAGAGGCGAGGATTATATTCTATGTGTTGGATGTTAGGAAGATCAGATTGGCCTCCTAGCTTCACGTCTCACAACATTCCTTCTTGTATTTCAGACTTCCGTTTATCTGGACGAGTTCCTCAATTCACTGTGGAAGTTTTCAGACATTTTTTTTTTTTACGCTGAAAGGCGTGTTATTTATGAAGGCCGGCGTATGTCAGAGAGGAGCTGAAGGACGAGGAGCAAGATTGGAGAACTCTGCGTCACATATACAAGCCAGAACAAATAAATTTTACATAAAGCGTGTCCTTCTCTCCAGCCTGAGCGAACACGTCTGTGATGAAGCACCGCAATCCTTCCCAACTCTCACCCTGAGACACGCGCCCACCCCGTTCCACCATCCTGCCCCCCCCCCCCTCTACCCCTCCATTCTGCAGACCTTCCATTCTTGTTTAGCGAGTAAGAGAAAGCGAACGCCGCCCGTGGCTTCTCGGAGCGCTTTGAAGCTGCCAGACAGCTCGTAACAAATGAGCGAATGTCAGTACAGAAAATGGGCCGGCCGAGATGATTAGTGTTCTGCTACAATCTGGTAAGGTTTGACCTTTCGGGCTCGCCGTAATTCCCTTCCACAGTCAAAGTGAGACGAGCCCAGATGTAAAATGAAGGATGTTAAATATCTGTCACTCTGTTGGCTTCTGTCTCAAACATCTATTCATCTCAGTTTCCTTGTATTTTCTTTACTTTCTAGCGGGAGAGACTCGTCTCCATTTGATCCCCGCTGGAGGCGTTGTGGAGGGAAAAAAATGGCGCTGTCAGGAGCACATATAATAGCAAAGTCCCTTGTGGAGAATGGAAACGTATTCAACAACGGCTGATGGGTCTCGGGTGCAAAAAATGTGTGATGGAGTTTACATGTCACCGGATCAGTGAGCTACGTTGATGAAGAAGATAACGGCGAAAAGGAAGAAGAAGAAAAAACTAAGAGAGTAGAGAGCAATGTTTCAGGGAGCTGGAAGGAAAGTTGCTGATCTGGAAGCCTCGCTGCATCGGATTTAAAGTGCAAAATATAGAACGTCTGTGGTCTCTCTCTCTTCTCTCTCTCACACACACACACACACACACACACACACACACACACACACACACACACACACACAGTGTTTAAAAACTCGATTGAAAAACAGACAAAGTACCAAATTCAGACTCACTGCCTTCTAATATTACAGTGTGTGTGTGTGTGTGTGTGTGTGTGTGTGTGTGTGTGTGTGTGTGTGTGTGTGTGTGGGTGCGTGTGTGTGTGCTGCATCAAGACCACCTTTAATATATTCACTTTTCTACCTGGAGAAATAATATCAGGGAAGAAGAAACCCTCCATAGATGTGATGTGCTGGTGATTCAGTACATTCAGGTGGTCATGTGACTTCATTTTATCTCCACATGACGTTGCTGAGTCTCGACCTGAGCGACTGAAGCGACCCCAGATCATAACACTGTCTCCAGAGGCTTACAGTACAGTGGACACGATGCATGATGGGAGCATCGCTTCATGCGCTTCCCTTCTCACCCTGACACGCCCATCACTCTGGAATAGACTCAGTCTGGACTCAGCAGGTCACATGACCTTTTTCCAATCGCTCCAAAGTCCAGACTTTATGATCTCTAACAAACTGAAGACTTGTTTCTGATGAGTGTGTGTGTGTGTGTGTGTGTGTGGAAATGCTCTTCCTGTCACTATTGAACATGGCTCAGATTTTTTACCATTTAAGTGATCTCCCATCACGCCTGGACTGGTTATGTAATAAACATGCACTTAAGCTCAAGATCAGAATCCAATGTAAGTAAGACACGCCCCTGTTTTAGACAAACTCCGTCTGTCTTGTACACAAGTTTCAGTGCCTTAGCGTGTAGTTCCAGACGTCTGGCATTTCAGTATTTCAGTATTAAAATCTCACTGAGTGCTAAACTCTGAATATCTCAACAACACACCTAGCATTAGTGTTCTCTTGCTGCAAAGCAAAGATCCTCTTGTGAATCTTAAGAGCCGGCGATTCACAAACCCTCGCCAGTGTTAAAAGGTTTAAATAATTCAGCCGCGCTCTAGGCCGAAACCGAGGGCTGAGAGCCGGACACACATCTGCTGAAGAGGGATCAGGACCGAATTCAATATTCAAGACCTGCAGTGTGATCAATGCAGCACAGTCCAGCACACAGCATGATGGGAACGATTCACCATTCCAGAGTCAGTGCTACAACAACACACAACTCGCTCGCTGATTGGGATGCAATCATGGATTTCTTTTTTAATCACGCTCTCCTTACAGCCAACCATTCATGAAACTCTCTGGGAGATTTATTAAATGTTGAAAAATAAGCCAAAAGGTTTTCGACAGAGCTAAATAACACTACAAATTCAAACTCACACTTCAAAACAGGAAAAACATCGGGCCTCTAGGAGAGCCATGTGGGACACCGTAATGCACTTTGAGGAACCTGTTTGTGCTAACAAGCTAAGAAAGGTCTGACATGTCAGACAGACAGCAGGAAATATTCAAGACTGTCTGTTAGCCTGTCACTAGTTCCTGAATAACATTCTGTCTCATCTTAACTGATGTTTGTTGTTGATCAGTAATGCTACTTTCCTCTTACTCTCCTGCCAGGTCAGGTTCTCCCTCAGCACCAACTCAACTGAAACCTTCAGAATACAGATTAGCTAGCACATGTACACAATCTGCCACATTAGCAAGCACTTGAGCTTGTTAACTTATCTGGTTTCCCAATGTGTCCCGCTTTTATTCTCCCTGTATAGTCCTATTTCACACGGTAACATGTCCTGAGTTAGGGGGAATAAAACATCCGGAGTGGTTCAGCACCGTGACTCAACCACGTGTCGAGCAGCTAGTCCAGTCCAGCGTACCTCGGTGTACCTCGATGTACCTCGGCCTACCTGAAGACACACCGGAGACCATGATGAAGTGGTTCAGAAGCTCCAGAGGACTCGTACATGTCAGACTGAGTCGTGTCAGTGCAGCTGAAGCATGTGTGATAAAAGAGGAAGCGGTAGAAGGATTTCTCCCTCGGAAACCAACAATCTTGTCACTCGCCCGAGACAGAAAACACGCCGAGGAAGCCTCGAAGTAAATAAACAGCGACAGCCGTCACACCGCTTTCACTTTATCCCGCGATCCTGACACGATGAAATCCTCCGCGCAGGTTACACGGTTTTCATACGCGATTGTTACACGTCTCGTTGCGCTTCACACATTTTTCTATTGTTTATTCTCGCATTTTTATAATGCTCCACATCTGAATGTTTCTTATTTCATTCATGCATAATGCTCTGATTTTTCTTCAACTTATTTCATCATGTCATTTTAATGCTTTGTTATTTCACATGCTTTCTTCAAATGATTAATTTCCTCTTGTTACGCACACGGTGTCATGACGATGTTTCCTAAAACTAGTGCGTAGTTTTAACCTCACCATCTTTTCACACGTGATCACATCAGACTGCAGTATAATCACATGTGAGGTTGTGTGTAACACCATGACTAGAGCATCCACCTAACATTAGAGCTGCTCTATTTATTTGCAGATAATATTTGTACACACACACACACACACACACACACACACGTGTCCCATCACTAGATCGTTTATCAGACCCGTGAACCGGCTGGAAATCCTGTTAGCTTGGGAGAGCGCGGCGAATCAGCAGGACGTGCGCCGTTAGCGCTACAGCGTCGTGCTGCTTTTTACAAGACTATTAGAATAAATAACCTGAAGGCGGATGTGAAGACCCACAAATCGCTTTCACACAATCAGAGCACGCTTCAAAATTTAATATCTGAATTCAGAAGCGTTTGACTCCAAACACCTGGAGAGGTTCGAGGGATGAAGGCCTGTGCCGTTCCGCCTTTTCATCAGTTTTCCTGTGTACGAGATGAGCGCATTCATAATTCATACATTATTTATTTTCCCCTTTGCTTCTGCAAACTGGATGCGGCACCTGAGAAGAGACGGGAAGCGTTTTTATTGTTATTAAGGCGCAGTCTGTACACGTACGAGCCACGAGATGAGATCTGGGTGTGATTAATTTAACACGAGTCTGATGATCGTCTCGGCTCTTTGTGTGTCATTGTGTATCAAATCTTCTTCTGTTCTCTCCACATCAGACAAACTGGCCTGCTCCGCTAGCGCCGTCTGTTTCTCCCCTGATGCCCACAAACACGATCGACAGCCGACAGATTTGCAATAGACGGAGAGAATTATCATTATGATATTTACACAAAGTGCTCATTTCATCCACTCATCCTACATTATAATCCAGAGCAGAACAGCAGAATGTCTCTGTCCTCTCAGCACAGACGTCACTGATGTCACTCCGTCCCTGTCTGATCTAAATCTCATCCTCAGCTTTAAATGTCAGAGTCACTTCACTGAATATCTGAATTAAATCCTGTAAAAATTTATTTGCAATTTTACTGGTTCCTACTGGGATTGGACGCCAGTAGTAGCGGGCCTTTAATGGAACAAACTAATGTTTTCCAGTGGTTTTGTGGTGAATCGAGTGGAAGGTAATTTTATATAATATTTTACTGGATTTATTTAAAGTTTACAACCAAATGGACAGGAAAATATAATAATGTATAAACTATTAATGTATAAACTATTTAGAAAGTTCTGTAGACAATGAACGCACTAACAAACAAACAAACAAACAAACTGTATATAAATATAGTTTCTACAGAATCCTAAACAACATCATACAACAACAATAATAATATAAACTCTATAAACAACAAATAAACAAACAAAGCCAAATGAAAATGAATAATACAAATTCCAATTATTTTTGTTGTTGTTGTTGTTTTGTGTTCTGTAGACAATAAAAACACACTTATACAGTATATATAGTGGAACCTTGGATTGCGAATAACATGGTTTACGAGTGTTCCGCAAGACGAGCAAAGATTTTTAATAAATTTTTATTTAAAAAACGAGCAAGTGTTGTTTTACGTGTGCCGAGTATCATGTATCACGCATGGGCCTGTTATTTTGACACCGAGAGTCACTCTTGTGCTGCGGAATTGTGGGTAATTGTCTCCCCTGCTCCCCTGGGTTTAGCGTCCCCAATGTGTGTGTGCGCGCGCGTAATTTGACACCGACACACACACAGACACACACTCTTTTCACCCCCTCCCCAGCTTCACTCACGCACACAGAAACTCCACTCTGTCAGGATTCTTTTCAAAGGTAAGGTGCTGGTTAATTTTTTTTTTTACTTTACAGCAGTGATTCTGTTAGTATGCGCTCACAGCAGTGTCAGAGAGATTTCTTTTTTTTCCATTAAAATGATGCTTCCATTGTGTGTGTGTGTTTGTTGTGAAACTTAGAAAGCGAGGTGGGGAGAGGGAGGAGAAGTGTTACTGTGTAAAACGAGGCGAGGGAAAGGGCTAATTCCACACACACACACGGCGCCTGCACGCACAAACGGAAACACTTATCTGTAGTGATTTATTTTTACTTTTTTTTAAAGGTAAATGCAGGTTAATCTGTTTTATTTTCACTTTATAGATTGTATTAATTATTTTTATGTATTTCTTTTTTTGGGCTGTGGAACAAATAATTTGAGTTTTATTTTTTTCTCATGGGAAAATCTGATTTGATTTACGAGTATTTTGGAATACGAGCCCACTTCAGGAATGAATTATGCTCGTAATCCAAGGTTCCACTGTACATATATATATTACATTGAGTAGACAAAAAACAACCAACCAAAACTGTATGAACTCTCTTTATTATTATTTTAATTATTATTATTATTTAGAGCTCTGTAGGCAAGACACAATCAATCAAACAAATGAAAACTAAGAATAAATAAAAATGGTGAACAAGAAAAAGAAGTTTAATAATAAAATCATCATTTTGACACTGAATAAAAGTTAAACTACAGCATTGCATACACAAACTCATTTTAGCTATTATTTGTCTTGCTGTTTTTTCCATAAACATATACACGGCTCAGGATTGAACAGTATAGAGTAACGTATCTTATTTTCAGCAAAATAGGCAATATGATGAACACATGATCACGTGTTTTATTGTTGTTTTTGTTTGAAAAGTATTATTTCTGTGACCAAATAATAATAATATGCTCATTTTGAGAGTTCTACATGCGACGTCATTCCCATATTCTGATAGTGGTACAATTTACCCTTAAAAGTACTGATAACTTTTCTTCTATTGAAGATTTTCAACCAAGTACAATGCGTTGTAGTAGGTTAATTTCAGTTCTACTAGAAGTACAGACCAGAACTGCACATAAGGGTCATGTTTCCCATCACTCCCTCCCTGAGGAGACGTCCATCTCGGTTGAACCTGTTGTTTATCGTCTCCATCCAGGACGTTTTCTCAGTTTTCTCAGCGCGGTGAAGTGGAAGCGGTTCCTCTGAGACCGAGCGATGACGTTCTTTCTTTTCCGTCCTGAAAGCTTTTTACAGCCTGTCACCGACACACATCACAGTTCTTCCTCTTCTGCTTTTTTAGCGCTGGATAAAAGTCTGAAAAAGTCCTGACATGGACGCACCTCTCTGTCCTTCTGCTTTCTCACCCTTCTGTCTCTCCAAGTCTCTTCTATCTACACATCCTGTACATCACAAACACATCCTGCAACCCCGCGCGGCCTGTCTTCTCCTAAACGCACTACCAGCTTCCTCTGGGTCCCCTGGATGTGAAGAACACGTCTTACTCGCTGTTAGAATTAATTCTGACAGGTTACACTCCCGAGAAAAGTCATGAGGAGAAAAAAGGTGGTTGAGATGTGGCGCGTGAAAGAGAATTGTCACGAGTTATGGGGTAGTTAACTAATCGAATCGGGTAATTAGCGATCAGCAACAAGGTAAAATGGATCTAATTGATTTGTCTCAAATGGTTTAATGTCTCTTGAAAGATGATTTATAGCTATTTGGAAGTGTAAGCTAACATTAGCAATGCTAACAATCACTCACATTCCAAACAGATTTCACAGTTTATTTAGAACAAAACTGAAACAAAAAATGATATTCACACCTTCTATGACATTTGATCTAAAGTTATGTATGTTAGCCACCTCACCGATATAATATTAGCTAACTTAGCCATCACCACTAGCCAAGCGTCTTAGCTTCTCCTCACCTTCTTAGCTACGTAGCTAGCATTAACATGATCCCTTTTATGTACATAGAGTAAGCCTCATGCTACGTTGCTCAAAGTTACAACTAACTGTTCCATTGGTACTGGTGTAACTAGTTCTGTGTGTTAACACACACACACACACACACACACACATATGAACTCCATCTGCCTGGTTTATTTCTATTTATGCATGACATTGTTTTCATTACTTGTTTATATCCTAAGGATCGTGTGTCTTTAAAACATCTTTGCGTTAAAACAAAAGTGTGTGTCACTTGGTTGGTTTGTTCTAGAGACCTCTGCTCCCTATTTTCATACTTGGTTACTTCCTTTCAATCTCCTATGTTCTTGTTTTTAGTCTCTGTTTTGTTAGAATTTTTTATCTTATACATTTTATTTTATACACGAGTCGTGGCTTTAAATCATTGAAATTAAATCCAAACATTCCTACACATGATCGATTTCACAGATGATTCACTACACGATTTAAATTCTGATTTACACAATAATTCACAGATCGACTCCCAAATGATTCCCTACTTGATTTACAAATCATTCACTGTCCAATTCACAAACAGTTCACTTTCACTTCATCTGTTCTACACATGACTCGCTGTCTGATTCACAGTGCATTTGGTATTTGATTCGCTGGTTCACGAAACACTCTCCAATTCACAAGATGATTCACTCTCATTTACACACAACATATCTTATTGAAAACAAAACCCCATTCACACACGATTCATTAACTATCATTTCAATGTGATTTATGAATCAATCCATATCCAATTTATTATCTGATTTAAAACCTCATCATCAAAGGCAATGACGTTTATGTCTGGATCAATTTGACAGATGTTTCGCTATCCAATTTACATTTGGACTCAATTTAAATGATTCGCTTCTTGACTGATACATGATTTAAAATCGTATTTACTGTACATACAACTCATTATTCAACTCATTAATGATTCACTATCCAGTTCACACACAACATGTACTATCTGATTCATGAATAACTTATTAACCAGGCCATGTGCGATTCACAAATGATTCACAAACGAGTTACTTTTCAGTTCAAACTTGATGTTAGGCTCCTCTGCTCTGGATATGGTTTAGACATGGTTCACTATCTGATTCACACTCGATTCACTATCAAAATGATATGAATTACTAACCAACTCATGTGCAAGTTACTCTCTGATTGAAAGCATCATCAGCAACAGCACTGTGGACTTGTGCTGCTTTCAGTTCCTGTTGGAGATGTCGTAATGACAACATGGACGCTTTTAGAATCAAGTGAGATTGATTCTAATAATGTGGATATGACTCGTACACCATAATGTTTCTGAAGTTTTTTTTTTCTTTTACCTAAAATAACCTTCTTAAACTTAAATGATAATAATTGTGGCCTCAGTACACATATAGGCATAAACTCTAGAGAAGGCTTCAAAAAAAAAAAAAGTTTAAAGTTAATCATATCTACTTGTATTTAGTTACTTGGATACTGAGGGTTTCATGTAGAAGCTAGTCAAAGCAAAAAATAATAATTAAGTCGATTAATGCGATAAAAAAAATAAACCAATAAATAAAATCACAGGCCATGAAATAGCAAGTTGTCTTAAAAACTATAAAACCTTCAAGGTTTTGTGTCAGAAGCAGAGAGCTGGTGATTTCCCACACACACTGTTAGCATACTGGCGCTGCTGGAGCACACAGGCATGACGCTTCACCAATCCAAGTAAAGCGCACAGCATGCAAGAGGACATCAGTCAACATTTAAGGTTTGTTTATTGATTCATGCACAAAGAATATTGCTGTGATGCTAGCTACCGTTAGCGCTCACTTTCACCTCTTATCGTCTATACCGCTTCATCCTGTACACAGGGTCATGGGGGGCGGAGCCTATGCCAGGAGACTTAGGACACAAGGGAGGGTACACCCAGGATGATTCACTCTGATTCAATCTATTGCAGGGCACACACACACACACACACACACACACACACATACATTCTTTCATACACTCCAGCCAATTGGGGAACACCAATTATTCTAACCTACATGCCTTTGGAATGTGGGAGGAACCCGAAGAGGAAACCCACCAAGCACGGGGAGAACATGCGAACTCCATATACACAGAGATGGGAATCGAGCCCCTGGGGGAGCAGGGCAACAGTGCTAATCACTACACCATCGTGCCGCCAGCTAGCGGTAACTGTTGAGCGAAAACTTAAGAGGCAGCAAATCGTTGTTTCATTCTTTGGAGCAGCTAAAAAGGTTAACGTTTTTTTTCAGGGAATGAAAGTTAGTGCTAGATTTTCATAGACTAGCCTGTTAGCTTAGCATGCACCTCTGCCTGCACTGAATGTTGCTTCATTTGCTTCGCCGCTGCTTAGAGCCAGGCTAATTACAGTACAGCCTGCTACATCCATGGAGTCGCCTGACACTAGCACAAACTACACATTCAGCTAACTGCTGTGTAACATTTTTAACGGGATAAAACACTTCATAAAGTCAGTCTCAAGTTTATGGTCAGTTAGAGCTGATTGTTGCGCAGCCGTCAGAATGAGCGAGTCAGGTCACAGGTGATCTTCGCGACTTAAATGTAGCGCAACGTAACGAACAGTGCAGAATGAGCACAAGCAGTCTGAGCACCGCGACTCAATTAAGCAACAGGAGGTTCGGCGAAAACACACGAGTGTGATCCGGGGAGCGTTCAGGAGAAATGGCGTCAGACTGAATCGTGTCAACACACCTCCGTGGTGATGAAAGACGAGGCAGCGGAGCAGACAGGATGATTTATCCGTCTGAAACCTACTGCAAGTTCTCCGTCACTCGCCGGGGAGACGGCGTGCGGGAGACGGAGACACCTGCGGAAAAGCCACTCAACAGGTCCTGGAAATGAAACGAGCGTCAGCGACGGCGTGTGTAAAGTCAGTCAGCTCTGATTCCTGTCATGCTGAAGCTCCTTAACCCCCCGAGCGAGGAGAAACAGACGCTTCTTCACCCTCCTGCTAAACACCATGATGTATTGCTCACACGTTTCAGAAGAGCTTTTTTAACCGCACTCAGATCCCAGGAGGTTTGCGTCTGTCTCCGGTTCTCGACGTGTGGATCTGACTGCGCGTTCCCCGCGGTTCTCCGGAAAATGCTGCTTTTCATGAGAAGATGCAAAGCAAAATGACAAAGCGCATCATATGTTTTCATACGTTTCAAAACTCAGGGGTTCAGAAATTCTGAACCGTATCAGGAGACCCTTTGAATCTTTTTTTCTTTGTGTTGGAAAACTTGTAACGTGCCGCTCTTTTTTTTTTTTTTTTCACTTTTTCTCTCCTAAGCAAAGTTGGATTATCAAGGAATTTCATCACATCATGCTGATCATCTGACCAGACGACTGGGAGGGATGTTCTGTCAAATTTATAGATTTTTTAAAAAGTATAAATTTACCCAGGTTATGATGGCCTGATGATGCACTTGCCGTTATTTTAATTTTATATCTAAAAAGCAACTATTCACAAATTCACTTGAATCTTTTTCAAATTCTGATATTTTAATTTTTATTTATTATACAGACATAGACAATTATTTTTGAAAGTACTTTTTCATAGTTTAAATACTTTAATAAAATATTTTTGTAAATATGAACATTAATATGTAAAAAATATTTTTATCGTTTTATTTTTAGTTTAACACACAAAACTGTGAATTTTGAAAACTGTGAAAAAAATTGTGAATTTAGTGTTTATTTTAGAAATTCTCCTCAGATATTTTTAGATGAAGCTAAAGTGCTCTCAGAAGTGATTCTCTTGTTTAGAAGTACACTATTGTATATTGTGTGCACATTATTAGTGTATTTGGCATTGTGTAGTCTGCACAGTGAAACATGGTGGTGGCAGCATCACATTCCGCGTTTCTCTTGGCCTTCAGTTTCATTGATTTATTTATTTTTAAAAGATAAATCCTTTGTCCAGAGTTTGTCTTGATCACTGTTTGGTCTTTGTAGGTGATGCTGCGTCTTTAGACCTACAGTACCTCTGCGTTCGGTCAGGGGTCGCTCAGTGGTTAAGGCATTGGACTACGGTTCGGAAGGTCCCAGGTTCAAGTCCCACTACCACCAAGTTGTCCCTGTTGGACTCTTGAGCAAGGCCCTTAACCCCAACTGCTCAGATGTATAATGAGATTTAAAAAGATGTAAGTCGCTCTGGATAAGGGCGTCTGCCAAATGCCTAGAAGTAGATGTTCTCTCTGGGACACTGACGGGAAAAGAAAACAAGTAAAAGCTTCAACACTAAACCTACTCCATGGTTCTCCGCGGTTCCCTGTTTATGTCTGGTTTCCTTTCACCTTATGAGAACATTACAGGAGGTCAATGGACTATTCGAAATCACCACCTCAGTGTAGAGCATTTAGTGTTCCTGGGATGAACTCTGTATCCATTATGATCTTGATGGGGATAAAGTGCTTACTGATTTTGTAAGAATAAACAAACAGTTAAAAAGACCATAAAAAAAAACCCTGGAACAATAATCCATGTCACAATTTTTAAAGTTCATTAGAAATTTTAGATGATGTATTACATTTTTCCTAAAACCTTAAACAGAATTCAGTTAATAGATAGATTCAAGAAAAGTTATTTGTAATGTATATGACATAGCTAGAAATCGTTGCCATGGTTACATCTGAGAGATCATTAGCGTCCTTTATTATTGATGCTGTTAATTCAATTAAAATATTATACCTCAACCTCTAGCTTATAAAACGTAAATACCAACGTCTAAAGTCTAAAATCATTATGATGTTTGTTGCCATGGTTACTTTGGTGTATGAAAAAGTAAATAAGCAGCCACAAGCCAATCAGAAACAAGCACACATCTGCGTGGAAGTGCAGGTGTTGTGACCAAGTGTTGACCAAATATATGTTGACTGCATCGGCCATGAGGTTACATCAGGTTTAAGAAGCAAGTCCAAGTGTTCATATGGTATTAATTCAGACTTCACACACACACACACACACACACACACACATAGACTCAGATACACACACACATGCTGATATTTACAGGACAGAAACCTCCTGGCAGTGTGTGTATGTGTGTATTTGTGTGTTTGTGTAGACTAAAAGGAAGGAGTGTATAAATGGAGGGGCTGTCATGCAGAAGCAGCGGGGTGATCAATGGTCACGCTCGAGAGGCTCGCTCAGGAAACGGCAGCCATCATGACACGCATACTAAAGCTACCCGACAACGAAAACATTAAAGGGCACCGTATTCACTCCGACACACACCGCTCCAGCCTCAGCGGCCGAGTATGAATTATGAAAATGTCCCGTAATCGTCCTGTCGTCGTGTAATTGAGCACCAGAGCCTCATAAAACCAACAAACTCGAGTGACGTTGTGAATAATGATGCTGATATTTACAGCTTTAGTTGCATTATTTACATTTAGTGGAAAATGTTCAAAACTTCACAGGTGTGTAGACGGCAAAAAAAATTTGGAGGACGCCTAGGACATTTTGGCTCAGTTTTATTTTACAAATACAGTATATTGTGCTTTAAGTTGGGACTTAAATATATGAAGACCCAAACATTACGCCTCCTGGGTGGGTCCGGGTGGGTCGGGTGCTCAGGGCGTGGCTCTACAGGATCTTGGTAGGGCGCTGTCTGTCTGGCACCAGGAATCCTTTGGGTGCTGTGGGTCGTGGGACGAGGACTTTATGCATTGGACTTGTTTGTCCAGTACATCCCATAGGGCTTGATCAGATAGGGATGTGGGCAGTTTGAGTTTGGGCTCTTTGCCTGCTGGGCCCCGTGCGCAGGGAGCGGTGGTGCACTGCGTCACCTGGTTTCTTTCCATTGCGGCCAGCAGTGACTTTTACAGTGATTTCTGTTGCATTGTCTTTTCCGTGAGATCGGGCTGGACAGACTGGCCTTTGGTTATCGTGGGCATCGGTGAGCCTTGGGTGGCACCATCCTGTCACCAGTTTACTGGGGTATAATTGATAATCAGTGTAATCAGGTCACCTGGTGTAAATCTTGTTGCTGATAATATATAAAAACATACAGAAAATACAACATGCAATATCAAATCTTGTTATCTGTAAACACCAGCCAATCACCAGGACTGACATTTATTTCATTATATGGTGTTTAACGATTTACAATTCTGATCAAAGTTGTGGTTTTTTTGTTATGCAAGTAATACACACAGTGTGTGTGATATGGTAACATACTCACTGACAGAGAAAGTTGACTGATTTCTCATGATGTCATCTTGACGTGTTATATTCCTTTCATTCACAAAATGTTGTAAACAAGTAAAACTTTTTAGTTAATTTTTAATGTTTAAATGGTATGAACTGCTTTCCTATGATTCCTGTGCAAACACAAACGTCTGGGAAGGTGCAGCAGCTGTAAGTGCAGACTTCATTTTATTAGTGTTCATACAGTATGCCTGTGACATGAAACTAAACATTAGAACAGAAGCTAAAGCCTCTTCAGCACTGGCCAAATGAACTGGGATTTGCACTTGGCACAGTGACTGGGTAGGAAGTCAACATGGTAACTGGAACTGTGCTTGACATGTGGGCAGATGCAGGGTTTGGCATGGGTATGTACCTTCAGAAACAGGATTTTAGAAGCTGATGGGAGACATCACTGTAAAATCTACGGCGCAGTGTAAGTGCTTTGTCTTCAAAGTTAAGTTGCAGGTCAAAGTCTGACAGGCACACAAGCAGGATGTCCTCAACACCTGGTGCTCATACCAATACCACTACACCCTTAAAGCTGAGGAGTGGTGTGAACAGGACGTCTTTGGTGTTAGAATACAAGGCACAACACAACATCTCTCATACAGTGCAGAGGATAACCTGGGCAGAACTGGACAAGATTCTGGCACAGGGCATGAACTAAGGCAGAACTGTGGATAACGCTAGCAAATAGAGGCACGACTTGGGAAAAACTGAGGATAGACTCGGGTAGAACAGGACATGGCTCTCGCTCAATACAGGGAATTTCTTAAGTCAAACAGGACAGCACAGGGCGTGGGTTGGAGAGAACAGTGTATGGGATGGATCCAAGCATGGGTCAGGCAGAACACGGCACGACTCGGGCAGAATGGAGCAAGGTTATGTTTAGTCGGAGCAGGGTGAGCCTTCGGCGAGATAGGGTTTGGTAGCGACCCCTTGGAGGGTGCTGAGCTGTGAAGACCGCCAGGTTTACCTCCCCAGCCAGCAGGATTTGTGGCCTGAGGGAAGGTGAGGCAGGATGTAGAGTAAGGATGTTTATTAAGGCTCATATTTGCATGATCTTAAAACAACTGTGAAAAACTGTTTTAAGAGACTTTTTAGTCTGCATGGTTAAATCTAAAAAATCTGAGACCTACAGTAGCATCTCGTAACGTACGGTAGCAACACAAGTCAGTTTAAATTCAATAAAAGATCTGAAACAACACACGATACAGATGAACGGGATTAGAACTAAAACAACCAAAAATAAATAAATCAGCAAATAATTATACACTCAGAGCATTCGATTCTGGAAACAAAATACAAAATAAAAGTCTTAAAAACACAAAATGAACAGCACCAAGGCCGCAGCACCCACGGGACACCATGACACACAACACAGAGTTATCCTGCTGAAAAAGCAATAACGCCGCAGTTACGGTCAATATCTGAAATAATAATGATAAAAAATATAGGTGTGTTTAATAAAAGTCATCTCCCATTAGATAAAAGTGAGACATATTTCTACCTGTGAGAGATGCGAGTTTCAAGTCTTCACCCAAATGAATCTGTGTTCTGATTTATAAATTATTTTCTAAAAAGGAAAAAAGAAACCTACTAGTTTATTGAGTCTCTCTTTCCCTGAAGCACATCATAATTAAATATTGATAATATTTTATTCGGGAACGCCGCACACGTCGGCTTTGAGCGAAAGTCAATTGTACCAGCGGACCTGAATATCAGGAGAGAAGCTTGTGCCTAAAACAATAGCGTTGAATTTTGTCCTTCAATGGCTCCAGACCTCAGACACACGGGATACAGATTTAACCCAAAGAAGAAAACGTCACGTTTCACAATGAGCTAAAGTTCAACTAAATCTGATGAACTACTCATGAAATGTCCTGTAACGTGCCTGCTAGTTTTATTCTCCCACTTTGTTTCATGTCAATCAACTGTTTAGCTTTAAATACTGTTGTTAATGAAACAATCACGCGGTATAAATGTTTATCAGTATTTATTGTGGCACACTGGGTTTAAAGGTGTTGGAAACGTCACAGGAAAAAAAAAAAAGAGAAAGAAATTCCTCTTGAACATCAAATGAGGTCGTTTTTAACTCGAACGTAAATAAATCACACTCGTCCTAAAATGAACATGTTTTACAAGGTGGATTATAAACTCATGCTTTTGTCTGTGCCCAGGCCGTGGCATCGGAAAGTCCCGGTGCAGCAAAAGGTAGATTTTATTCTGCACAAATTGAACATTTAGGAGAAGCCGCTGGAGAGCCGGTATGATACGGGAATCTCAGCGGAGAGCTTTTCCTACCTAAAGCAAATGGAGAGGAAGGTTTTCATTCGCATCACCTTTTCTCCCGGCTGCTTCTCATGGCTTTGGGAGTAAATATATCCGTTATAAACACAGAGCCGCGTGCGCCGGTTTAATGGATTTCCCCTGCGCCTGGATTCCAGTGAGAACAGCTCTGCAGTATTCATAAATATAAAAAATGCATGTGGAAATCTGATCTAATGCACGTGTTGTGTACACAACTCTGAATGAATCATTCATTTAATGGCCACTCAAAACTCCATCAACACACACACACACACACACACACACACAATGCACAACTTGGTGCTTGATTCTGTTTTGACTCAGTTTTTTGACTCTGCTTGACTTGATGCAGGACCAAATGCATGAGTCAAAATTTGGTTCTCATCCCAGAAGGTGATTCTGTGCTCGACTTGATGCCTGACTCAATTCAGTGCTGGATTCAGTGCACAATCCAGTACAACTCCCAAAGTGCGGGACTCAATATTATGACATTATGACTCAGTGCTTGACTTAATAAATGACTCAGTAATTAACTGAGTGTTCAACTATGATTCAGTAGTTGACTCAGTGCTTGACTCATTATTTGACTCAGTAATTGACTCGGTCTTGACTCAGAAAGAAACTCAGTCAATGGCTTAGTAATCGACTCATTGCTTGACTGATATTTGACTCAGTAATCGACTCATTGCTTGACTCATATTTGACTCAGTAAGTGACTCAGTACTCAGATTACTGCTTGTTTCAGCGCTCAATAAAGTAATTGAGTCAAAAATCAGCACATACTGTATCCCAGAAAAACTTACCTGCAGCTACGTACCTCAGAAATCACCAATTAACCTCAAGCAGCACCTCAGATTAGAGCCGTTATGAAGCTTTACAGAGCAGAAGGAGCAGATATTCATCTCAATATCAACTGTTCAGAGAAGATTCTTGTGTGTTTTAGATGAACTCCTTTACAGTGTAGAAAGAAATAAAAATCAGGAACCATCATGGAGTTAGAAGGGGTGTACATACTTTTGGCTGTTAGTGTGCATATATAATATTTACTCAGATATTTAACTTGTTTATTTGTTCAGCTGTTTAAATTTTTTATTTGGTTTATTATTTTATTTCTGGTGTGTTAAATGGAATATTTTACTTAATATTTAATTGTGCAATATTTAAAAGAA
>QNUK01000408.1:7500-30000 GCA_013621035.1 Clarias magur | reverse complement strand
AATGAATCAGAACATTCAGAACATTCAGTACATTCAGGTGGTCAGCTGACTTCATTTTATTGCAACATAACGAGCAGACTGAAGTGGTGTTTTCTTATGGACACATAGCTGTTTAGTTCCAATCCTGTGTGTGTGTGGAAATGTTCTTCCTTTCACTATTTAATTCAATTTACAAAAACTTTATTTATCCCCAGGGAGCAATTTAAGGCCAGCAGAGTCGTACAGAGAGACAATAAACTACAAACATTTGTACATCAAGACGGTTAGATGGAATGAGACGAGACAACATCGGTGTAAATAAAATAATTTTTTAAAAACTGTTATAATGACAGTAAATGGAATTAGTCTGTTAGTGCAAAACAGTTGCAAGTAAACAACTGAATAAAAATATCTGTAAATAAATATAGACTCTATAGCTAATAGCGAATGCAGCAAAACAGAAAGAAGAAGAAGAAGAAGAAAGAATACTAAGAAGAATAAGTTTAAATGGATGGTCTTAAAAACAAGCACTATGCAGCCATTAAGCACAGCACTGTTCATGATTCATATCTGTGAAGATGGAAGAATGTTCATGGACGTTACGGTGTTGATCTTGTCCGGCCTAGCAGGCTGCTCTGTCTACACTCCAGGTGAGGATGCTTCATCATTTAAATCTTCAGCTGTGTGTTATTCATCACACACACACACACACCCCAGGCAGTACGGCGTGCAGTAAAATGCTTTTCATGACTGTCTCATGACAGTAAAGAATAATCTTAGTAAAACTACTCTAGATTGGAGTAAACTCAGCAGTACAATTCCTCATCACCTCATCTCCATCATCAGTACAACATTCGTGAAGGACCCTCCCAAAAATCCCACACTCATTACCATTCTGACTCACACAGGAACTCATGCGAGATATTTGAGGGAAACACCGACACCCTCACCGTCACTATCAGGTCTGCCGTTCCCCTGCGGTCCTTCACAGGAGGTTATCTCAACTCGGCCACCCGTGAGGAGAGGAGACGCTTTACTGCTTCACTGAGCTTCAAACCCATCTCCTGTCCTCCTCTGACCTCTCTCCACTAATTTTCCCCCTTCCTCATATCTCCAGCAGCAGTGGAGCAGAGATGTTCTCGTTTACTCACCGCAAGCTCAGGCCCAGCTGGATCCTTCTCGAGGGTTAAAAGTCAACAATTTGTTTTATAAAGATGTTGATGTTCTCTGCATCTTCTTCAGCTCATCTGAAGTGTTCGATCATGAAATGTTTGGTTTTGTAAATTGTTGGTTTTGTGCAGATGGAGAACCAACCATGTTCACTGTTTGTCCAGTTCCACATCAGTGTTTGAGGAACCAAAACTTTTAGATTAGAATGCTCTCTGCGATGCTTCTCGATGTCCTTGACTCTTTGTGCTTTTCTTTTCTTGTTCTTCTAAAAGCACTATTTTTCCAGGTGGAGGTGGTGATGATTTTCGGTGTTCCCCTCCTGCGATTCCTCCTGACTAGTCATTACATCTCCAGCTGTGGAGGAACCAACACGCTGGCCCTTTTAGACCCCACTACTTTTATTTTATTTTATCAACTTATTTTTATAAAAGGACTTTTACGTCTCTCTCCAGTCAAGTGAACTTTATTTATTTTTATAAACACACAGAAATCACAAGAGTGTCCTCGACGGATTTAACAGCTTCTTCCCAATCAGCTCCCTGCAGATTCCTGCTCTTCATGAAAGACAAGGGACAATAGAAGGATCCCCCGGGGGACAATTAAGAGCGGAGACCCCATATGGGGGGTCAGAGGAGGTGATAATGTGGCGAGTTGTCTGTAAGGCCCATAGGTTCGAGTCCGGCATTATCAGCATTATCTACATTTAAAAGCTCAGTCTGAAATAATGTTAATAATCGTTAATATTCTTTTAATAATCTGATCATTAGGAAAATAACAGCCGTGTATCTGATTTCTCTCACCATCGGAAAATAAATGATCCAGTAATGAAACAATTTAATAAAGCAATCAGTCAGGAGATTGTGTGTGTGTGTGTGTGTGTGTGTGTGTGTGTGTGTGTGTGTGTGTGTGTGCGCGAGATATTCAGCAGAATAAAACCACGAGCAGGTTACAGGGACGCGCCCGGTGCTGTCAGACAGCATGAAAGCACAAACAATAAAAAGATGAAAGTCTGAAAGTAAAAAGTGACAGTAGTTTAAAAAGTGCAACTGGAAAATCTATTTACTCGTCCTGCATGGTGTTTATCCAGCGATCAATAATCAATAATCATTAATCCCCTGCTACACTAATGCACTTACCCCAGTGTTTCACTAGCATTTGGATTCAATTCCATTCAATTTTATTTGTATAGAGCTTTTAACAATTATCATCGTCGCAAAGCAGCTTCACACAATCAGAAGAAATCAGAGAGGTTTGTATGAAATCACCCCTTGTATTTACAGTAAAGCATGTATGCATGTATGTATGAACTGGACCGTAGTGTTAGTGTGATGGTTTTACTGGTTTACAGAATTCAGCAGTTGAAATTTTTAGATGTTTAGAAACAAAGTTTTATATAAAATATATAAATAATATTCAGGTAACATTTGAAACTGATGGATTTTTGTGGAAACATCAAACAACATTTGGAGACAATTTCACTTCTCCGTAATCATGTGACAAAACAAATTCACCGTAAAACATCCGATAATCATCATTCAGCATGAAAACTCCAGTCCAGAACAAAAAGAAAGTTCATTAAAAGACTGAACTATATTTACTGCCGTGACAGAATTTCGAGAGAAAGTGTTCCTGAGAATGAAATTGTTTAAAACTTATAATATTTATTATTCATATTTGTGTGTGTGAGAAAGCAAAACCAAACTCGGAGAATAACAAACATTAGCCGTTAGCAGGTGGAGCTAGCTTAGCCTGGCAGGTATGAATTAGGATAGCAGATCAGAAATCAAATAAAATAATACAAAGACATAAACAAGCGACACGTTCACAAAGCAACAAAAATAGGAATGTTTAGACACATAGATCACTGACAGAAATCAAATGCCTGGAAGTTTAAAAGAAATCATTACAAACGCGAGAACAAACACAGAGGGAATGACGAGCGCGAGATGACGCCAGTGACGGAGTTTATCTATGGGGCGGAGTCTGGGCGGAGCCCTGGTGTTAGAGGGCAGGTGAGAACGCAGGTCCGAGAGAGGTGGACTCGACCCATGTTAAGATTCGACTCTGAATCGACTCACTGAGTGAAGTGAATCAAACAGACTGAATCTTTTGTACTGCAGCGTTCGTACCTGAGCCAAAAGACAGTTGTAGTGCTGCAGTAATGCTTCAGGAGACTAAAGACAATAAACTCTGGAACACACACACACACACACACACACACACACACACACACACACACACACACACATGCAAAATATAAAAACTTTTATAATTATTTGATATTTGGTAAAGATTTGCAGAGTTTTATTGCTATATTTCTGACCTTTAGTTTTATAAGGACGTTTTTGGGCTACACTTGAGCTTTTGGGCTACCTAGATGAAGTAATAATAATAATAATAATAATAATAATAATAATAATAATAATAATATGTAGTTGTTAAAACTTCCTTTTTGGTCTAATCTGTCATTTTGCCGCCTTTCTCACTTTCTGACCATTTTCACTTTTTTTAAAATAAATATTCTCTTTTTCACATTTGCAATTTAGGACTAATGTTCAGACGTTTAAAAAAGGAGAAGAAAAAAAAAACCCTACTGTTATAAATGTTAGCGTTCTCCTCAGAGGGGAAGCCGATATTGTCATCAGTTTCTAAATTACACAGTGCCTCTCCACGGAGCTCCGACTAAACATGCAATCAAACCTCATACTCTTCTGAATGGTAGCAATTATTTCACAGTGCTGAGAAAAAGCCGCTCAGGTCCTTACGTGCCCTCGAGGGTGCCGCTATTTACAGACGTCACGCAGGAGGACTGAAACATGGCACACGCTTAAAGCAAATGAAAGACTGTGCCAGAGAAGAACTAAAGGAAAACCGAGGCTCGGCGCTCGCCGCTTCATCCACACGCAGCTGGAGCTGAAGGCGACGACTCGATAGATTATCCGGTTCACTGCAAACTCTGACCGTAGAAACGCTGCCGCTACGTCTGATAAAAACACTGCCGTGATATAATTATAGTGACAGAACACCCAGGTCATTAATGAAATGTCACACTTTTCTGCCTGGGGTGATGCAGTTCAGCGAAACGGATTAAAATCACAGATCTAGAAACCACGCAGGCTGAACCTGTGTTAAGAAGCACGCTACGGCAATAAAACCATCCCCGAGTCGTCGCACAAACAAGCGAACGTGACCGAGAGAAAATCACACAGTTAAAGTGATGAGAAGACCTGCTCGTTACGCCGCTTTCAGAATTCACACAGAAATGGAGAATTTGGTGCTAAGCCACCTCTCAGGACATTGGTGTGTGTGTGTGTGTGTGTGTGTGTGTGTAAGTAGTGCACAGCCTTCCAGGCTCAGAGAAGATGTGATGTTTACCATGACATCACCGTGCTCCAGTCTGATGTGTACCACGTGTGTCTGAAATACAGCACATACCTCTGCTTTCAAACCACCACGAGCGGATGAACTGAGCGGATGAACTGAGTGCTGAGGTGCTTTTGCTCACTGTGCACATTTACATCACTCACCAAACACAGCGTTCTGCTCAGAGCTCGCTGTCCCTCCAGGTCACTGCAGTTTCTCACTGACGAGGAGCTCAACTGCACTCAAATCCTGCTGCCTTTGAGTCCCGCCCTCATATGTCACATCTTGTCATGCTTTTAAATGCTTAGAAATTCTTATAACTAACAATAAAAGAGAAGGTTCTTTTTGCATCTTTTTGTATCTCTGAAAGTTGAACCGAGCCCAGTGTCACGGTCATAGTCACTCTAAATCGCTTAAATACCTTTTAATGCAAACCAAAAATAAACGTCTGGCCCTGCTGATCCTTCCACAGAGAACTTGTCTCGCCCCTGTCTCTACTTTTGCTCCCACTTAAAGGGGAAACAACAACGAGCCTCAATTCCTTTCATCCCGAATGCCGAGGCACAACAACGGTGACATGTTCTTGTGTGAAAGGAGGTAAAGGAACGAACAAATGAATGCCTGAGCACCAAAACAATCAACATAAATACCTGAGCATCACATTAAACAAAACTAATTAAACAATTTTTAATTCAACAGCTAACTAACACAAAATGTTTAACGATCACAACAAAACCAACCAAGCAAACAAAAATGTCTCAGGAAAAAAAAAATTACTTAAAAGACAAACAAACCATCTCTGAGCATCACATAAAAAGAGGACTGAAAAGAAACAATGAAATGAAACCAGACAAACCAAAAAAGGAAATGACATCATGAATGAACCATTCAATTATCCTAATGAATCAATTAAAAAAAAAAAAATTCTTTCAATAAATGTGATTAGTCTGAGAGTTCTGGGATGTAAGGGGGGGGGGGGCCGGGGGGCAGAACAGGGTGGAGTCTGGGGGCTTCAACAATAAACCATCTTGTAAACTGACACCACAGTTTAGAGGAGAGGAGCCCTCATTCATTAGTGCGATGATAAACCATAAATCATATGCAGGGCGTCATTACTTTAGAGCATTAGCTCATTACATTAGTATATTAGTGTAACAATGAGAATTGTACAGAAAACCATCTTATTATAAAATTGGACTGGGTTCATCAGGACCGAAAAAAACAATGTTCCTAAAAATTAATTACGCAAGTTTTAATAATAATCTCTAAGGATTCTGAAAACGCGCAACTCCACGTCGTTGTTACGCGACATCTCCTTCTCTTCATACTCACTCGCTCTGAAACTCAATGAAGAACCGGCCTTTCCTTCTCATAAAGGGACCATAGTCAGCTAATTAACAGAACCTTGAAACATTTTTCCACGGGACAAACTACACAAATCCTTCACAGTTCAACATTTCTCCGTTCTAAAGTTTTGCAGTCTTTGGTTGAGGTTCTTCATGAAGCCATTAGTTTCACAATCCATATATCAGAACATGGAGCTCTTCCACTACTCTACTGGACATAAAGAACTTGGCTGTAACCCTGTTCCCTGATAAAGCGGGAACGAGATGCTGCGTGAAAACGCTATGGGAACATCTCTGTGTTTGTTGGTTGTGAAGCCTGTGCATGTCGAACCCGCCGAATACCTTCGGCTTATAACCGCTGCCAGGCATGACGTCACCGAATAAGGAGCACCTGCAGGTTATAAATAGGAGTGAACCGGAAACATCCTCAGATCTTTTTGTCTTCAGGACCGCTTTGTGTTTGCGTGTGCATGTGCAAGCCGTAACGAAAGCGAAAACAAAAAGGAAAATAACAGCATTAACTCACGGAGTTGCTTAAGAGATGCGTGCCTCCGTGCGATAGATCTCTTTCAGAGGGCGATCTTCACGAATTTTGTCATACGATTAAAGGGATCGGTTTCTAAAAAGGAGGCTCTTCAACAGTTTATTTGATAATTGTTTCTCTTCTGTAAAGGTGTTCTTGGTTATTTCAGCATCCTGCAGTGTGCAGTGTGTGAGGTGAAGCATGATTCTGATGTTTTTAGTTATAAAAGCAGCGACTGTATCCTGCAGTAACCTAATTATTTCACTCAGTTTTCTACTCGGTTCTCAGGGGAACCTTGGTGTTTTGCCTCTGCAGAAGCAGCACAGCGTAGGCTAAATGATGACACTCTATATGACGAGGTCTGTAATCTTGGAGATGGCCGACCACTGGGTTGAGCAGAAAGTTTACAGGAGATTATCGCAGGGTGACCTTGACAGCGCTGAAGGCTGAGGCAGAGCCGCGGCGAGCTGCTCCGTGGTTAATAAAAGCGCTTAACTTGCACATTTTGCTTCTCCGTCACGCGGAAACCAGCAGCTTCTCACCGCACTGAGACGAAACATTTTAAAATAACCCCAAACTACAGCATGAGTGATGCTTTCAGCAGACATAATGCAGGGGTAAAAATTCTCCCGGATCAGAAAATAACATTGCACAAGGGTTTTTTTTCTTCTTCTCTCAAACCAGAGGAAATAACAGCCTGGTCATGTAGCTGCTGGTTTCATGAAATCTGTCCTTCTCTCCCTCTTTTAACTCCTTTGGTACGATGACAGCAGCCACAGCACTCTAAAAATACGCTCCCCACAGCGGCGCAGATAAAAGGCTGGCCTCGCCTCGCTGCAGGCTGCGGGCCCTGCAAACACTGTGTTTATTTCCACAAGTGTGTTTCGCCAAGATTACAGCCACCACTGTGCAGCGTGGCACAAGAGGAAGAAAAGAAAAATTGACCTTTCTGTCTTTCTTCTTGTTCATCATCCAAGCTGCAATGGAGCTCGAGTCCCTGATTGTATTAAAGATGGTGTAAAAGGTCAGAGGTAATCCAGTCATACTGTATGATGTCATCACCTGCATCACTCAGAGCGCCACGCTCCGCCTTACGCCAACGTCTCACCTCGGCTTTTATCCTGATTGAAACGGGGATGTTTTTGTCGTGGAGCTGCTATAGATCCTAATATGCAGGAAACGCCTCCATGTCACCTGGGATTGAGTCACAGCCCGCAAGGTCAAAGGTCAGGAAAGAGATAATGAAGCAGAATAAAAGGTTTGAGAAGGTCTGATAAATTTCCCTCTGATTTTAAACCTCTCTTCTTGAATCAGTGAGATGGAATGAAATGGATTTTTCTGAAGCGTCTGTCGGACTGAAGCCCTAATTTTGACTGGATTAGTTTTACACACAGAGGTGAATAATGTAAATATTCCAGAGAATCGCCGCTATTTTCAGTACTACTCGGACAGGATTAGTTTTCTGATGAATTTTTCACAAGACTTACGTGGTGACTCTGATCGAATTTCATGGGATTAGTGTTTAGGTAAGAGAAACGGGCGTGTCCTGTCGCCGTGTATCCACACCAAAAAATTCCAAGCATTCTACACACTCTTTATTATAAGATTCTATATTCTATATTATTATTCACATTCCAATAATCTGATTGGTGATATCTTTGGGGGCGTGGCCCCCTTTGATCATGACTGGAAGATGTCTGTAGTCTGTCCTCGATCCCTGGCTTTTAAACATCGTCTGTTAATCACAATCTGGTTCGAGAGCATCTGAGCGACAAGGAAAGTGAATCAACTCTGACTCGACTCACTGCAGGAAGTGAATCATTTATGGCGTGTGTTTTAGCGCTGTAGCGCTGTAGCGTTGTAGCGCTGCAGGAATGCCGTGTGCTGGGGATTTAGAGTGTTTTTTAGAAAGAAAAGAAAAAAAGAGTGAAAAGAATCTCACTGATTAACTTGTTATTTATATAATTATCAAGTTATTGATTGAGCTTCTGATTCGTGTTTTTCATTTCTACGATTTATGATTTCTACATGCCGTTAATTTGTAAAGGTTTCTTCTATTCTTCTATTTCTTAGCAATCGATGTGAGTTTTTTTTTTCCCATTGGTACAAAACAGTCTATATTATTTTTTGCTTTTGGTTTAATTATGTTCAGTGCGACCTCAAACCAAACCAAACTGGCGAACAAATCCAAAGAATCAATTTCACTCTGATTCTGAGTCGACACACTGAGGCGTGAAAACTCCAGTGTTCCGTATCATTCCAATTATCCGAGCTCTAACTTACTGATTACGGTTCTGATCTCCGTCCTTTCTCATCAACACGGGCGAGCGTGGTTATCTAACACAACCAGTCTTCGCTAATCCGGTTCACACATGAGATCAAAGAACAGAATTAAAACCACACGGGATAAACAAGACGAGTCGATCCGGAAAGTACCAGCTCTCCCTGTTTGTGTTAAGTGATGTATGATATATGAAGTCATGTTTAGCATTAGCGGATAAAACACTTGGCAATCAGGGACTCAAGTGGAACACCATATGTGCAAGTCCATCAAAGTTCCTCATGAGACTCGTCTCCAGGCTGATAAACCCGACGCTTTGCTTACACGTTCTCTATTCTTACACATAAAAGTATCTCGATTTAAACAGAAGATGTTTCATTAAACATGAAATTAAAGAATTTAAAAGTTCTACGGAATTCCTTGAGTTTTCATCTCCATTTCTTAAGTAGCAGCTCGCGAGATCTCTTTTCTCGAAACGTGAGTTCTTAATGGCCAGATCTGCAATGATTTAACTGAACCATGACGAAAGGCCTCGTGTAAAGACCAGGATTTTATTTATTTATTTATTTATTTATTTATTTTGTAGAATCCTACAATAGTGTGTTTCTCTACACAAGTGTGTTCCAGGACCCATGTCTCTAAAAACTGTTTTAGAACCCTACAATAACATGTTCTAGAATTCTACAGTAGTGTTCTTCTCTACCAGTGCGTTTCACAACCCTACAGTACAACAGTCAGATTCCCAACAACGCTGTCTTCTAAAGGTCCACAGTAATGCGTTTCTCCATGAAGAGTGTGATCTAGAGACCCACAAAAGAAAGTTTCCCTATACGAGTGTGATGGAGAACTCTACAATAGTGTGTTTCTCTACAAGAGTCCGTTCTAGGATACAACAATGTTCCCGTGCTCACGGCTGTGGATAGAAATTGAACTGACTGAATTCATTACACACTGGAGTTACAATTAGTTCCTTGTGGGTTCTTAAAACATTTCTAATGGTTCTGTGTTATGTAGCTGGAGACACGTTTAGATCTTTAAATTCTAACATGTTCCACGGGGCCTGTTTCTCTCGGTACTTTGGCCAGTTAATAGAAAAAACAGTTCTTTGAGGGTTCCTTAGAGGGATGGTTGGATTGAATAAGAGAGCTAAACCTCCTGTTACACTGTTCTAAGTAGAATGTTTAGAAGATCCTTTAAGAATTCCTGTTTTCTTTATTTAGATATTAGAAGGAAAAAGATTCTTCAAGAGCTATTTGAATGAATAACTGTTCTAAGTAGAAAGATTATTAAAGTTCTTGAAGTAGCTTTTTGAACTTCTGAAATATTCTTTGGTTGTCCCTCTGAGGGAACCATGAAAAATGGTTTGAAATGGAGCATTAATGATGTGGGAACTCTGTGCTCTTCAGTTCTACATAGAACCTTTAAGTGTTCACTTAGAGGCACAAACAAAGAATGAGCACATCCCTCAAACTTTTCCGAGATCTCCAGTCCACCATGGAGAGACAGCAGATGATTCCTGCCATTTCACTTTTTGATCTTCATTAACACTTCATGGACACTATGTATGCTTAATTAAGTATAATATATTCCTGCAGTTCCTCAAAAGCAACCTTGGGTTCTCTGAGACTCATGTGAAGATCGTATGCTGTGCTGTTGTGCTAATCGCTGAAGAATCCAAACTCACTCACCAGAGCTGAACTTTCCTCCAGGGGTAAATTAAATCTGAACTGCCGATGAACCCCGAGAGTGACAGTTTCCACACTTCCACACTTGCTCGGAAAGGTTCTCAGGTCATATTAAATCTGAGCCAGGTTTGAGATTGGCCAAGCTTAAACTGGAGAAGTTCAAATCCCTACTTGGGCAGACCTGTACACCTGACTACACTTACCCTGTGTTCTTGAGGTCATGATGTGAGCACAATGGTGTCACGGTCCATCCTGAGAACTGCAGCGCTAAACTTTAGCATCCACCTCATTTAACAAACCTGGTTCCACTTAGATGCTAATTATCCAGAACACTGGTGTCAGAAATGAGAGAGTGCATGTTCAGTAGAACCGTGACCTCTGTTTGACCCTCATGTTCTAGTTTCACATGTTAATGATCAAATCTTTAACTATGGAACACTAAGTGCTGTTTCTGCAACTTTAGCTTCTGAGATGTGAGATGTGGTTCTGTTATCTCTTGAAGATATGTTGCATGTTTTTGTGCATTCAGGCTGATTTCGGTGTGCTTGAACTCTCTCTCTTCTGCGCGCTCAATATCATAAAGCTACACTTGCACGAACTGTAGCAGTGTTAGAACTCTGCCACTATTCCAGACAACCAGAGACCAGAGTCGGGGCAACACCAGCCATGATGGAGGCGGGTGGAAGCTGCATCGCTGTGTGCGTTAGTTCATATCGTTATTTTATTTATTTTCATCGGCAGAAGGTCGATTTCATGGATTCTATTAGGTAGTTTAAATTTAAGTACATAGTTTAAACTATAGAATGTATTGTCGAATGTGTTGTTGATAAATCTTGTGTACCTTCCCTCTGGTATGATGCTCCGTAGCTCCGCCCTGTTTTCAGTCTCTGTGTAACAACTAGAATCAACACACCAGGTTTAAATTAATACTGTACTGTATAGTCTAATACTAATGACTTTGTTCAGACAACAGTCTAAATTTTTCTTTGTGTGTTTGTGAGACATCCAGACGTTTTGTGAAACACAAATAAAATCAGCCTCATAATAACTGATGTAATGTTTTACACAAACATGAGTTCAGTGTTTATCCTGAGACTGTGTGTACTGTATGCTATAATAAAAGTATATTTGTATTAACCACAAAGTGTACTTTTTTAATATTTGGAATTGGACAGAAGAGTAAAAACATGCTACTGCTGCAATAAGAACATACTCATAGTATACTACTCATGTATTTGTAAAAAAAAAAAAAAATTGCTGTAATGTACTTATAATACATTAAATTAGAAGTTGTTCCACTAAGTACAAAATGAGTTGTTCCAAAATAGCAAACGTCAAGTATTCTAGTCGTTAATCTGGCTACAAGTACACTTAAGTATGCTTTGGCACGCTAGGATCTAATTCACTTGGGAAAGCTGACTGATTCTGAGAATGTTACAGAACTCATATCCTTTTTCCATGAAGGTGACTAGAATAAGCTGCGCGGTGGGATTATCACCAACGACTAAATGGACTCAATATGCAATGAGCAGCTCAAATGCTTTGTAGTAATGATAAAGCCAGGAGACCTGCTCGCAGAGCCATGATGGAGGTCGCCGTTGTTGTTGCTAGCATATTCTTTCACTAGCATTGCTGGGAAAGTAGAGACGTACATGTACATATACAGTGATGTAATGACGTGACTCTCTAGTCCATGGAAAAATAAAGCCAGTTCTTAAGAGATTGGCTATTGAACCGGCTCTGAACCTGACATGAGAGAGGCTGCTCTTCAGGTGGAACTCATCAGAACCGGGTTCTAGCTGAGCAGTGGAAATAAAGATGAGCTGAAATAACATCCTGAGAGCATCACATGTTTAATGAGTGATAGGAGAATAAAGTGTTCACTCTACATGCCTCTTCATCTCCATTTTCAGCGGTTCCACTTTACAGCTATAAGAATCTAATTTCAAACCAATTTTTTTGACATTCTTTGTGTTTGCATTAAATATTTCCTGTCTAGACAGCCATGTGTGTGTGTGTGTGTGTGTGTGAGAGAGAGAGAGAGACTTTACACTGAAAAAACATTCACCAGTAAATCCCCCAAAAAGAAAGAGAGAGAGAGAGAGAGAGAGAGAGAGAGAGAGAGAGAGAGAGGAATGAACAAGAAGTTTTTAAAGCAGTGACACAAATACAAACTGGGAGGTCCCTACTGTGTGTGTGTGTGTGTGTGTGTGTGTGTGTGTGTGTGTGTGTGTGTGTGTGTGTGTGTGTGTTTCTTAATGTCAGTGCACAGGAATCAGTTCCAGATGTTGGTGTGTCCTGCAGCACACACACACACACACACACACACACACACACACACACACACACACACACAGTGGCAATGGCGGAGAGCAGTTTGTTCAGTGAGCTAAACATCAAACACATTCACAGAAACACATTCACATGCAAAATTAAGCAATCAGCTCCAGGATAAACAGATAAACACTTGGTGGCTAAAAATGAATAAAACAGAGACTCCTGGGAAGAGCTCTTCATCATGTAACTTCATGTCTTAGCATAAAACAAGGCAAAAAATGCTGCCTTTTGTTAGCTACGTAGCTGCCTTCTGCCTTTTGTTCTACCCCTCCTTGCTTAGCTTTATTTAACCAAAATAAAAAAATAACAACACGATTTCACAGTATTATTACAGGTCGTCTGAATTTGCGCAGATGCCAATGGACTGAATATCTACAAACATTTGTAGGTGAGAACAAATCCTGGAAGTAGCTCTCACATGTGTTGTACAAAAAATAGACACAGCAGTGCACCAGATACCCATATTTACAATTATACACAATGTTTTCAGTGTGTAAGTGAATGTATATAATGTCTAATGTTCAGTATATTGCATATGGCATCCGGGATTCCCCTCGCGATTTAAAGGACAACAGAGACAACACAGTTAACTTTCACGGTGAGATTAAGTTCCTTAGGTGCTGTTACACTTTTTGGCCACAGGATGGCAGTGTGGAGAAAGGGGACCGATTTAGTCGAGCGGATTGGAGTGCTTTACATCGTATATTCGGATCAAAGGCGTTTAAGACTCACTTTGTTGGACTTAGAAACAAATCTGACTTACGGACGTGTTCCCAGGAGGGACCTTGTTTGTAAGTAGGGGACGACTTGTATTTCATTACTAATGAAATAGCTACACAAGCTAACACTACGCTGCTGTATTTCAATTTAATCCTGACTAACCGAGTTTGTTAGCCAGAAGATTTTCACTATTTTTTGTTTCTATAACCGGCTTATCAGCGAGCTGTGCTAATGTTCTTCTGGCGAGAGAGACGATGTTGAGAAGTCACATGACTCCCACTTGGTCTGTCTGTCTGTCTCTCTCTATAGATATTTCTCTCTCATTGTCTCTTTTTCTCTCCGGACAGACGGGGAGTCAGGATTAAACCTTCACAGGTTGTGACAGCAGCGCTGCACTGGGTTTTGTGCGGAAGTGGAATCTTTACCTGTCACTCCAGCAGGGCCTTTGGAGCCTTTAGCACCTGTGTGTTTTTATTATATATTTTAGAATGAAGAAAAGTTGGAGAGCGTTAGCACAACCACCATCACCGTGGCACCCAGTTCAGTGCTCTGAAGAATGTGTGTGTGTGTGTGTGTGTATGTCCTGAAGGGATCAGTCTGTTCTCCTTACCGTGCGTGAGTGAGAAGCGTCTCACACTAATTGAGCTCGTGTTATTACAGGAAAATGTTCTGAGTCGAGCTTCTGAGTGCAGAACCAGATGTGGACCAGAGTCATGAAGTGTGGGAATGTAGTGCAACACACACACACACACACACACACACTGTTCTGTATTGTATGTGTTTATTGGCCTTTTATTTGTTTGTTTACAGGTTATTTACTTGATAACACCTGCTGCGTTAGGATTCATTTCAGTAGGTTTGAGTTTGGTGTAAACGTTTTATTTTTTATTTTCATTTCATTTATTAACTTTAGTGAAGTTTATGAAAGGTATTAATTATAAAGCTTTAAATTAATTAATTAATTAATTAATCAATTAATTAATTGATTAATAAATGTGTAACTTTTTTAATTTAAACTCCTATATTTTCTTTGACAATTTTACTCATTATTTCATTTTATATTTAATATGAGTGTATTTCATTTCGTTTCGTTACCCCTCACACGGTCAGGTGACCTTCACACTCTGAGACTGAAAGAGTTTAAAGTCGTTTCGAGAGGAATCCGGGGAAATATTTCGAGTTTGGAAAAAGGAGCGTCCGTCACACACTGACATCTGAGTGTGTATGTGTCATGTTTCTGATATGTATCTCACACACACACACACACACACACACACACACACACACACAGAGACAGAGAGAGACGGGTGAAAGGAAGACGGAGCGAGACGACAGTGACAGCCATCACTCACACTGCTCACTGCTGTCCGTCTCTAACACGGTGAATCTGATCTCATAAATATTCAGAGTCATTTTAAAGAAATCCGACCCAGTGTGACCCGACCAGCATCCTGAAGAACCGAGAGATCCGGACCTCCTAATTTCCATCACACACTCGGCAGATATATACAGTCCATACTACTGTACTGTGCAAAAAAGTTTTGACCCCCTTCATTTCTTCATATTAAATTGAATGATGTAGATTCCACTAAAGATGCAGGAACAAATGTTTTACTACGACAGGCTGCAAAGTGCTAAAGATACCACTTAAAAGCTCGTTTTAATTTTAAAAGCTTGTTTCTGTACCAGCCTCAGCAGCGACCTCATTTCCCCTCTCGTCTGTTCCAACCCCCCAGCACTCAGCATCAGTAGTGAACTAATCACCTCCTGATCATCTCTCATCATCTGCACCTGTTTCTCACTGGCTCAGGACTTAAATTACATGTTTTTTATGCTTGAATGATTCACAGGTCACTTAACAAACAAAAACATTCCTGTGAAACTGTTCAGGTACAGGGACTGGAGTGAACATAATGAGAGGCACAAACAAGTCGATCAGGAAGCCTGCAGAACATTAAACAGTACAAGAAGGTCTGGAGCTTTAGAAGCAACATATGAAGAAATGGAGGGGGAGTCAAAACTTTTGCACAGTACTGTACACAATCATTCCTGCAGAGAATTAATATGAATTGCTTATTAGCTTTTAATCTCAGTATTCACTCGATCGTAAGGCATTTTCAGAGTGATTAATGATGGAAACAAATAATAATAATAATAATAATAATAATAATAATAATAATATCATGTTATATTAAGAGTATTTTTCCCTTTCTTGCCTGGATAATATTAATCTCATTAATCTTAAAGTCTCTGTAATGTCCGTATGAAACAGATGTTATTGATGTTATTTATATATTTTGCTGTAATCTCAGTTGATAAATAAATTTGTCCAGCAGAGAGATTAGCACTGGTGTTCCTCTCCTGTGGGTTTGAGTCGAATTTGAGGGAATGATTTAATTTCCGACCGAGTCGCTCGGCTCAGGCAGGGGTCTGATTGAAATTGTTCTTTTTTTTTTTTTAAAGACAAAGCATCTAAACGGGGTCTTCCTAAATAACGAGCATTAATTTACTCCGCGCGTGCCCTCCGGCTCCGTGCCAACTGATTGGATTCAGTATATATATATATTTAATTTATTTCCCTCGTTCTCCCCTACGTGCGATTTATTTAGAACAATCTATTTAGATCTCCTGGAGGCCTCAATTTACAACACACGGTGTCAAACTAATTAAAGCACTTCAGCGTGTGACTTTTCCAAACAGCGCGGCGCTGAAGCGGAGATGAGTGACACGAGAGCCGGGGAGAACCCGCGGTCTAATCACCGAGCTCCGCGTCTAACCAAACATCTAACATCTGCTGGGCGTCGGCCGTGCTGGTTCTGATAAGGATGGGGGAAATGTGGAACCCGAGTCTGGCTCGGCTGGGGTTCTCCAGATGATCGGGTGTCACGGGAAGGGGTGAAGATAGCGCTCCTGCTGGCTAATCCCCTCGAGAGGGGGGAGGGATTAGCGCTCGGGGCCCCTGTGGGCGGCCATGCTGGCACGCGGCATCACGTCCTGCCCAGTTATCTCCCTCTCCAGCTCTGCTGCATGGATTCCCAAGGGAAAATAAATAAATAAATAAATGAATGAATAAACAAACAGATAAAAACTCTGTGTTGCACAGAGCACAAAAAAATTAAACTACGACACAAAGTACAGCATCACATTTCTGGAAGGCTCTGCATTCGTGTTTATGTGTTCTTTTATTTTTTGTTTTCATGTCGGCGCAAATTTACGTCGCGACTTTCAGGAAGATTCGCAATTATAACTTTATGCAATATTGAACAAAGAACTGGAGCAAATGATGTGTGAAAATGAACAGAAGACAATCGAGGCACTGCTAATGCACCATCGGAGATCTTCTACACCACCTATCAGTGTGTGTGTGTGTGTGTGTGTGTGTGTGTGTGAGAGATATTCGGATGGTCCACCAGGGCGCCGTTACGGCCCGCTTCAATCTGTTTCACATGGCAACAGCAGACAGAGAGGATAATGAGACGGGATAGAATATTATAAACATTTCTCATGTGGAAAAAAAAAAAAAAAACGTGTCTTGACAACCAACCAGGCTTCAGCACCGACTACCAGCCGAGCGGAGATCAGTTTAGCGTAGCGCCGTGTGTGTTAGCGGGGTGAAAAAGTCAACATGGTGCTGAGATTAGAGTTTCCTTAGTGTGGTGTGTGTGTGTGTGTGTGTGTGTGTGTGTGTGTGAGTCATAAACACAGTGTGGCGCTGTTACAGACAAATTTAATCAGTTGTTCGTGAGCGAGTTCCTGCTGTCACTTACGTTACAGCAGCGATAAACACTGGCCTCGCTCTGCTCTCTACTCTCTCTCACTGATGTCATGTTACCATAGAAACCACAAACTCCTCTGTCCTGAAGACGTCTGACACTGGAGACTCCTTCCACTGATGTTACACAAACATCTCCTTACTTTAAAAAGTAACATCCATGTGTTTATGCATCACGTGCGGCGTACATGTCCCTGTATGTGTGTGTGTGTGTGTGTGTTACTATGGCTGAATATCATGACAGTACTAAGTACTAAGATATCACGGCCAGCTGATATTCAGTACAACGGCATGACGAGAGTGTGATATCACTTTTATACAACAGTTCCACAAACACCATTTATTATCTTTATTATATAAATATATAAATATAATTTATAATATTTATTATTAATAAATTTGTTTCTTTATTTAACCAGTTATTTTGGTCAACTCACACACATGGTTCAGCACCTGATGGAACTAACTAACGTGACCAGCGGAGCTGACGAGAGACAGTTAGCGAGCGACAGTTATTGTAATGAACAGGAGGAGAGAGTGGTGTTAAACTCTGAGCGCTTCTCTGTAGGAGCTCCAGGTGAGGAGAAGAAACCATGGTGGTGTTCAGTCCTGAGAAACTCACCAGATTCACTGCAGATTTACACTGATTACACTTTAACATATCAGCTCCGGTGCTTCAGGGTTCTGGGGTCGAATCCCAAATAGTGTTAAATGGAAATCTAGTGCACTATGTAGGGTGTATCACTTGTTCCACACACTGAGTAGTGCCCTTGATCAGGGGTTAGAGAGGGATTTGGGATTCAGTCTTGTGTTAGAAGCTAGTTAGACTTGAACCTTGGGTTTGGTGTAAATATAACACAAACAGTTCAGAGGCGATTCAGAAGGACTCAGAAGTGATTAGTGCAGAGACGTGAGGCGTGTTGTGTAAGACGACATCACGTGATCAGATGTGTGTTGTTGCTGAAAGTGCTTCTGTGACTGGGTGTGAATGTGGGCGTGGTCAGGCAGCTGCTCTCTCCTCAGTACTGCGGACCGTACAGACCGACTCTCACCCACGCCGAGACACACAGTCAGTGTCATTAACCGCTGGACAACACCTGGGACACGCCCACTCACACACACAGTTAGTGTCATTAACCACTGGACAACACCTGGGACACGACAACACCTGGGACACGCCCTCACACACACAGTTAGTGTCATTAACCGCTGGACAACACCTGGGACACGCCCACTCACACACACAGTTAGTGTCATTAACCACTGGACAACACCTGGGACACGCCCACTCACACACACAGTTAGTGTCATTAACCACTGGACAACACCTGGGACACGCCCCGTCACACAGCACAAAAGAGACAAAAAAGAAAAGGAAAAAAGGAGCTAATAGATGACTAAAAGAAACGAAATGAATGAATGAAAGAACAAGTAAAGGAAGAAGAAGGAATGAACACAAGTGATACTTTTTAGATTTAAAAGTGAATTCTGAAAAATAAAAGAAGCAGGTGTGTAGAAAGGAGAGATGTGGAGAGGAAGGAAGGAGAGCAGATAGAGAATGTAATGGAAAGAAATAATAATGAAAAGACTGAAATGTTTCAAGAAAATAAAGATTAAAAAATAAAGAAAGGCAAAAAATTTTTAATTAACAATAGAAAAAAATTAGAAACAACAGACAGCTGAAAACAAAGAAAAAAAAAACAAATAATAATAAGAATAAACAAAGAAAATTTAGATAGACGGGTAGATATATTCACCACATCAGTGTCGTAGCTGTAACGCTAATCGGCTGCGCGCGCGTGTGTGTGTGTGTGTGTGTGTGTGCGCTCTAACAGAAGCAGTGTGTTTCACTCAGCTGTGCTCTGACAGAAAGCTTAGCCTACTTTCTTCTCTCCCGCTGCTTTTCTCATCATTTCTTCTTCTTGCTGTGCTGTTCACCAAAGAAAAGGAGGAGAAGAAAAGAACGAGGGAGAAGAAGGAGTGCACTTTGTTGACTTTGTGTCAACGGCGAGGGGTTTTAAGCGGGTCAGACGGCCGACTGCTGTCTAGACATTTTTTTATGACAAGCAGCAAAACAAAGACGGAGTGAGACGTGGAGCGTCTCGAGTCACCTGAAAGGCGACGCCGGGAAAAGCCACGGTTCGGCCGGCCGCGGTTCGGCTCGGCGGGTTTTTCCCGACACTGAGAGCGATGGAAGACGAACGGCCGAGAATTCACAACAGATTAATGAAATCGACAGAACGCTGGAGCGCTTTTCTATGGAGAAGAATCTATCAAATGCAGCTTTACTCTCAGCTCTGTCAGGAGAGCAAATGGGGTTTAACACCAACATTACTGAAGTGTGTGTGTGTGTGCGTGTGTGTGTGCGTGCGTGTGTGCTAAAATTTTCTTACTTTAAACAACTGTGTAAATAAAGAGTACATTTGTTTTACAAATAAATATCAATTAACAGTATCAATATAAATTTTTTCGATGTATTAAGCGCTATTCGGTAGCTACACATGAAGGAGGCGGAGCTTGCCTAAAACAGGGGCGCGTCTCAAATATGTTAGATTCTGATTTTGATTTCTGATTGTCTTGTCTCAAACGAGGAAGGAGCATGGTAAATCCAGCGCCCCGTGTGGCTGTTTGATGTAACTACAGAGGTGGCGGTGTAGACGCTAGTGCTGATATCTGACATTCTCTGGACACCTTGGACACGTGATGTGATCTGAACATGGAGCACAGAAAGTTTCTTCACGTACTGTAAACCCCGACGCTGATGTTATGTTTCACGAACGCTTTAAGTTTTCTGTAAGACGGGACTCATGGGCTACTCTAAGGAGACGTGATGTGCATCGTTCGCGGGTTCTTCTTTAGGATTACGCGCTCCTCTCCTTCTCATTACTCCGCCGCTTTGGCCAGGTGACCCAATTCTGCTCTCCTTCATCCAGCTCATTAGCGCAGCTTGTGAAATGCGGCGAGAAGCGAGACGCCGAGCTTCTCCTCCAGCTTTGTTTTCGGAGCCGCGCTCACAGAGACGTGATCTATGTCAAGGCCGGGACTTTAGGACTTCATTGCCGGCGTAATACATTTCTAATTCCCTGCCTGAGTAAATCACCGGCTGTGAATCGGATATTAATTTCGAGAGTGTGAAGGAGCCCGAGAGTGAGTTATACGCTTTGTGAGATGGATTACTGCATGAGAGGCATGAATGTCCTCGTTTTATAGCTGTCAGGGGAAAAAAGAAAAGCATGCATATACACATATTTTGGTGTCTCTTGCTCTGTCTATAATTGATTAATCAAAAGTGAAAGCAAGTGTGTCTACAGCCGAGGTGTGATTTCTTTATAGACGCGAAACCGATGCGTGTTTTTACTCGCCAGCATCCAGATATGAATTGCTTATTGATGCACACAAAGAGAAGACTGAGGACGGCTGCAGGCAGGGAGGGACAAAGAAAAAAAAACAGACTGTAATTCCAAAACCAATCTCACACACACACACACACACACACACACACACACACACACACACACACACACGAAAAAAAAAAAAGAAAACGTGTCATTCAAATGGAACAACCGGACCGAATCCCCAGGAGGAGCATTTCGATAACAGAGCTGCTCGAGATGCAGAAATGCCCCTGTGTGTTTCACTCGCTCACCTCTGATCATTTCATTTCATTCTCAAATTCACAACAACATCCAGCAGCGCGAGACCGCCAAAACTGTCCTCGCACAACAATACGCCGCGGACCCGCTTCCAAATTAACATGCAGGTCCTGAGACGGGTGCCTTCACACTCCAGAGATAAAGACATTGCAGCCTCGCCCCTCCGAGCGCCGCTTATCTCCACGTTCTGTACGGATATCTGGCTGTCAGAGGCGCGAGGTCACGGCACGGCGTACGTAAAGATGGAGGATTTAATAAACAGAACTTGATTCAAAACAATAAACAAAAATGGTAATTGGAATCGATAAACAGGAAATGAGAGCTGTGAATCTCTAATGTTTAAGCTCTGATTCGTTTTAAAGTATTCATTCTACTAAAAGTATCTAATAAACACTGAAACTTATTATTGCTAGTGCGATATTGCTAGTCTCGAAAGGAGAAGAAGTGAAATTGTCTACAGCAGCAGGAAACGCGTGGAGAAATGTGTTTATGTAATATCAGAGGAAGGAGTCTCCAGTTTCAGACTTTGTTTCCTCAGTAACATGTCCTGCTGTGTGTCACGTTTCCTCTCGCTCAGTGAGGACATAGAGCTCATTCTGCCTGCCGTCCTCCCCCCGCTCGCCCCCGTGTCTCTGACACCCCCCCCCTCCCCCCATGGACAGGGTCAGGATTATATTTGGAGAAGTTTTCTCTCCGTCACTCGTCCTCGTCTCCTCGTGCATCGCTTTTCTTTTTACTGCCTTTAATCAGAGCTTCAACATTCATTACCACTCAGCCAATTGTCTTCTTTTTTCTCTCCTCCTTTCTTCTTCCTCATCTGTTCTTTATTTCTGAGCCGACTTTGTCTTCTGTTCGCGAGACGTTCGTGTCTTTCGTCTCTCTCTTTGTAGTCATACTTTAATTACTAACAGAGACAGAAAGTCTAAATTACTCGGTCTGTTCCAAACCTCCATCACAACCACCGTGTCAGGGAGTTAATAAGAATATCTGAGGAATAATTTCGACGTTCGTAAGAGGTTTAGTCTGAGAACTAGAGGAATATAATCGGTACTTGGCGTGTCATGTGAGCGTAGGGAGGATATTTCATTTATTTATTTATTCATTCATTCATTCATTCATTCATTTATTTATTTATTCAAATTAGGGTAAAAAAAAAACACAGGTGGGGACGAAAGAGAAAAGAGAAGAGCCGCATGTAAAGAGCGAGACGTGACTGAGAAGTAAATCATAAGGAGTAGGACGGGTGTTCGAATGAAGTCATCTGTACTCACTAAATCAGAAATACCAAACGTGTCGTTAAATAACATCAAGAAGCAAAATCTCTGTGCCAAGATAAAAATACTAAACTTTACACAGATACACAGGATGATCCCAAACCACAATGCAAGAATAAAAAAAGAAATAAACAAACAAATAAAATGAAAAGGACGTGCAAGACTGCTTTTGATTTTTAGGGCTGTATGAACGCAGATATCGTATCACTTTCCTATGTGGTCTTACATCAGATAGACGAGGTTGAGTCACAATACTCGAAGGAAGGTGAAAGTTTCTTATAGAGAATCAAACCTCAATCACCGACCGAGAAAAAGTTCGACAGTCGGTGACAGTGCTGACAGTTTTCATCAACGCTTACAGTTTTCTGGGATTCTCAAGGGCCAGAAGTATTGGAAC
>QNUK01000408.1:0-2500 GCA_013621035.1 Clarias magur | reverse complement strand
AAATAATAATAATAATAATAATAATAATAAAGCAATCATCTGAATTAAATGTAGCAATCAAAATTATATTATGATCAAAATCTAAAATGTTTAAAATAAAAACATGACAAATTTAAAGTCAAGACAAAATCATCATCCTCCTCATTCTGTAATAAACTTACTTAATGTGACAATCCAAAGTCTTAAAACCACTACGAAAAAAATGACTAAATTTAAGGATTAACACATTTAATGTGTCGAGACTTTTTCTAATAATAGCACAAGATTTCTTTTTAAATAATGATGACAAAGTCTCCAATTGTTAAATAAAATAAAACACTGTGCCATATGACCGAGAATGTAATCTGAAGTAAAAATGTTACAGTTAATCTGATCAGGATTTAATCCTCATGAAACTACACACGAGGTATAAACACATGCATGAAACTTCTCACTGGTGTGACATTATTTCTAATAACGCACTTCACGTCACTTCAAAATCACAAACACATGCTTTAAAAGGCCTGAACCACGTGACCTTACTGATTAAGTCCTGCACATCTGTATAACAGCAGCAGCTCTGACAGTAGGTCAGGTTTGTTACTGTTTCCATGGTAACATCAGGGGAAGGAGTCTCCAGTGTGAGCATTTTGAAACAGTCAGAGGTACAGTAAGTTAAATCTTCAGGACAGAAGAGTTTACACGGTTTCTATGGTAACACGACAGGCCAGTGTGGTGTCACACGCCTAGGGACATGTTGCGAGCGGAAACTAATCACTTCAGTCTGGTAAGAGTCCGTCTGCTTCATCACACCGCTCAGGAAAAGTTTAGGAGTTTAGATTAAACCTGGAAAAACCTTTAACAAGACATTTTATTTTTCTTTTGCTTTGCTCGGCTCTTTTATTGTCAGCGCACGATGAGTAACTTTAATGGAGTTTTAATAGTCATCATGATTGTTACTGTAATTATCTTTTCAGAGATTAAGTGTGAATTAAGTGTGCATCAGAAAAAATATCTAAAACGTGTAGGACGTTTATGCAAAAACGGGACATGAATAATTCATGAGCAGTCGGGGTTTATTCTACAGGATTAAGACGAGATGATTACAGGTGGGGTTAAACCACACACACACACACACACACACACACACACACACACACACACACCCTACAACCACCATGATCCCCAGTGTCAGAGATTGTAGTGGTTAAATCATAAATATTGGCACCCTTATCTCATCGTGAATAGTAAAGACTCAGGAGTATCAGTGGCAATCCAGCTCTGTGTGTGTGTGTGTGTGTGTGTGTGTGTGTGTGTGCTCTCATCCTGCTCTTATTAAAAGCTCGGCACTTCCTGCGCAGCGTCCTTCTCATTTCTTTCCCCACGGGTCTTCGTGAGCACTTCAGGGCCGAACATTTACACGAGAATGAAATTAAGAGCAGAAAATCTACGACCTCAATTCCCATCCACGCTGCTCACGTGACGGGACGGGGTGTAGAGAGAACGCTACGTTCACGGTTTAATGCTTTAAAATGACAATTTCCCATGAACTGGACTGCACTATTATGCCTGAAATGAGTTAGCGATGATGTTTTATAGTCTTTTTTAGGATTTTATCTCTGATGGTTCTCTCAGTGTTCATGCGTTTAACAATTTCTGGAGCTGATTTGAAGGACAGTTCACACCATTGTCCCCCCCCACTTATCTTCATTTTCATCACCAGATTCACTCAATGTGTGTGTGTGTGTGTGTGTGTGGATATTAAGTGCAGTGAAGTGTTCAACTATTAAACATTAAATACAACCTGAATATAAATGATTGACATTAGGAGATAAGGCCGCTGAAATATCGAACCTCACGCTGCATTAATTACGCCGCTCTCCCAAGGATTAACAGTTTTGTCATACAAGGATTGCATGTGAGTGCAAAAGTTTAAACACCCTCAACTTCATGTCAGTATGCATTAGATCTGTCTTCAAATTAAACCATCATTAAAATGTCACTTTTTCAACATTAGGCTAACCCTAGGCTGTCTGGCTGTGTTTTCTATTTATTTATTTATTTATTTATTTATTTTTTAAGCAACAAACATTAGAAAATGTTTAGCACTTCAGATATAAGCAAGAAAATTATTGGTTTGCAATACTATTGCAAACTGTTTTTTTTTTCTTTCCATTTTTCATCTAAATATGAGTTTACATTACACTCTCTAGTTTCTTTGGGCAGATTTAAAGCTTTATTGGAGGATTTCTGTGCTGCGTCATCTGTCGGGTTAATTTCAGAATCTCCTGCTATCCTCCATATATTTTATTTGTCGCTACTGTAAATTTTATTTTGATTCTCTGACTTGGTATTGACTGATTGTAGATGTGATTGATTTGTGTAGTATATGTTTTATGTGTTGTGTCGCTGCCGGTCTCACTTTTCTTTTTTTCCTTTTCTTTTTTTGGTAAAATACGTATATATTTTGAAATAAAATAAGCATTTTGATATCATAATTTTTTTTTTTTTTTTTGTAAAG